>JANHFM010006727.1:68658-80934 GCA_032468115.1 Grayia smithii
TAGCTGGCTGGAGAATTCTGGGAGTTGAAGTCCACAAGTCTTAAAGCTGCCAAGTTTGAAGACCTCTGATCTAGATGCAGCTTTTACTTTTCATTTGCAAAAGAATCAAAGTCAGTTAAAACAAGCAACTTCAAATGATGGTACTAGACTGAGGCATAGTGATAAAAATATTGAGATGAATGACAAAGGCTGGAGGAGATAAAACTGTATATATAAAGTAGAAATGAGAAGAAACAACACTGTCTAATTATTACCAAAGTGAATGACAATAGCTACTAAGTTTTCAAAAGAAAAGCTGACTGAGCTTTGCAAGGCAAAGACCAGGTGAAAAAAAAAGTATTTAATTTGCTTGACAACTGTAATATGTTAAAGGGGGGTGGGGGGGTGGGGAGAGAGAGAATAAGTAAAGAAGGTTAAAGAGAGTAACTAAAGAAGGTTTAGAGAAAAGTACCTCTTAAAGAAATATCCATTAGCTTCAAATTGTTCCCTCAGCATGAATTTCCCACGATATTCAATAATAAGTGCATCTGGAGGCAAGTCTTTGGCAGCTTTTAAAATTTTCTTATTTTTTTGAATATAGCTCTAAAAGGAGAAAATAAAAATTTAAGAATCTTATTAACTGGCACACCGATAACAGATATAATGTACTCTTTTACGGAACAGCTTGGTAATTTTACATGTGTTTTCTTGTTTAAAAAGCTAATTGGTTTTATTCCTGGAAGGACTTTTGATTATCATATTTACACAGACATCTTAATTTACATATTGGAAAGGACAACAACTTGAATGCATGTATAAATTCTATAAAACTGGAAATCAAGACAAACTTTTGCAAAATAGGTGGGGGGGGGGTAGCTCTTCCCTTACAGATGCTTCACACCATCTTATTAAAAGGCCAGAATTGGGGTGGCAGAAGGAATGAAAACACATGAAATATGCAGTCTCTTACATTTGCTAACCAGAGCAAAAGGACAGGTGCCAAATAAGATACATTTCAACAAAAATGCCAAACATGCGGATTCTTAGGTAAAGGGGAATTTCTTCTGCATTTGGATAGCCTTAGGGTGGGAATATGCCTTTCTAAGAAAAAGTCTTACTGTACTCTGACACAACAACTAAGGAACTCACACCTCTTGTAATTGTGTCACTTCTGATCAAAAGAGAATTGGCCTATATCTAGGCGAAGGTCTCTGCAAGCAGGGACATTCCTCCAAGGAGTGCGTCACGTGCGCCATGCTGATGCTAGAGAGAAAGAAGCAAAGATGCTTCTTATTACAAGAGCTGAGAATGTAACTTTTCCTTTATTGTTTAGTCTCTTTCTATCGACATTAAATTTATCAAATAGCTTGCAGATCCCTTCCATAGATTGCATGACACGTCGTTTTGATGGCATAATTTTGCACTCTTATTTTCTCATAATTAACGGTCAAGGAGCATTTACTTGGCATTGGGGTGGGGGTGGGGGTAGGAAATACTGCAGGATATATATTTGAAGGTAAGATTAGCGTGGTACTTCAAAAGTGTCTACAGTTCAAATAGTTAGCTCCTCCCTAGCCATTTATAACCAATCGCGTACAATGAACTGGACAAAACATTAAGTGCTGTACCTATTCCAATATGCTATTGAAGGATACTAGCATATTGTGCATGTACTGTTTCAGCAAAAGAAATAAAACATGGCAAGTCTGTTTATAGCCATGTCAATATAGATTAGTTCCAATGGATTGGTTGTTTGTGTTGAAAGTACCATTGTTTCTATCTAAATGATGGGGGTCCTCCAGGGCTAAGTGGCTATCTGTTTATATTTATGACAACTCTCTTAAAATGCATTAGGTATCACAATTTTGATTATCCCTGAAATTTGCCACTGTGAAATAGGAGAACAAGCATTCAGAAAATCAACGGAGATATATGTAAGAGCCCTCCTATGTGTTGCTTCTACTCTGAACAAAACAGTTTGATAGTCCTTCTAAGACAGTGGCAATTTTGGCCAGCGATGATCCTCTCAGAAATTATAGCAACGCAAGAGTAACATGCATTCCAAAGGAGACAAAATTTCTGTCATTGCAATTTTTCTGTTACACTGAGTCTATTGTCTTGTGGAAACAGAGGCCTGCATACACTACCAGAGCCAATAATTGGGATGTGCACAACAGCGGGTTTTAGAAAAGTTGTGTCTGAACCAAAACATGCCCATTTGGGCTGATTTGTTCTGTGGACAGGGGAAGAAATGGCGCATGTTCTATTTCAGATAGAAGTGGTTAGGAAGAAGACTTGGGGAAAAAAAGATACTCGGAAGTTTGGTGGCCCAGGTAGAGTGCTGGGACCACACTGTCTGTGTCTGATAGGAGGAGAAAAAATGCTGGGAAAATCAAGGGAGCAGGTAAGGTAGTTGCTGGGATGTGCTGGGACATGAGCAGTAGTGGTAACTGAAAGGAGGATCAGAGATCAGGGATTTAGTAGGCCAGTGAGATGTGCTATGTTAGATGCTGTGGACAGACAGTTTGGGTAATGGAGACCCCTCTTTGCTCTCTCTAGATTTTGCCTGGAACAATCTAAGCAATTCAGGTTTGGGTTTGATTCTGCCAAAACATGGCTGATCTGAAGCAATTCAGCAAAACCTTTGGGATGCAAATGTTTTTTCCCAAGGTCAAAATCTACATAATAACTTTTGGGCCAATAAAACTTTGTTTAAAATATTTTATTAAGTATCTTTTGTTACAATCTGTAAGTAAACATTACTTACGTAATTTTCAATACTTAAGTATGGGTTTATTGTCCATATTTTATAAGACTTTGACTCTATTGCACCACTGAAAAATAAGCTTACAGCTTTCAATTATTTTTCAGTTCTACTAATGAAAAGAAATTGGAAAATCAAATCTTTGTGTTGATCAATGGTGTTTAAAACTATATGAAATTGAAATGGCTGTAAAATGAATACAGCAGTAAAAGGGTTTTGAGGAATCCTTTAATTAAACATAGTATTGCTCACTTTTGGTCTCAATTTTTATAAATTTAAGACTATGTGTTGTTCATATTCATGGTTTATACCATGAGCTATCCAGTGTCCAGAAGAACACAATCTCTAAATCTAATAAATAAATAAAATGTAAGAAACAAATGCTATATATATATATATATATATTTCTTGATTAACAGCTAACAGATCAGGCAGGTTAATGCTCAGCCTTGGATGGCTGAAATGCTATTTGTCACTGAAATTGAGATGGTCAAACAGATACTTTTGAATTGTGCTAGCTCTCACCTTGGAGGATGGAGTTAATATCTCTAATTACTAATTGTCTGGACCAATTACAACAGACAATTGTGTGCCTCATTTTAAAGGATCAGGACTGTGAAGTTTCTGTGTCACAGAAATGGCAGGCAGAAATAAAGATAACTTAAGCCGAATAGGGTTTTATCATGGATATTTAACATTTTAATATTGCTTCTTACTTTTCAGGGGACCCATAAATTCTCCAATAAATAAGATGGGTTTTCAAGTACATGGACACATGTAATAGTACAAATTGTTTTCTTCCATCCTCTTATCCTTATTTTAAATTATCAATATTAATCATAAAATATATGATTTTGGCATATATTTGGCAGAAACAAACACATCAGAATACAGATTGAGAGCTTCACTGGGGTTTATAATGGACATGAAGACAGTGCAAGCTTTATTTTGTAATAAAATCTTATAACGTTTCTTGCCAGTTCTTTGTTTTATATCAAAGAAACATCTATTTTCTCCTAGTTATGTTGAACTGTTCTTAATATTAAGGGAAAACATTTATGAATGAACTGCCCCAAAGCTGACAATGAGTTATAGTCTAACCAGACTCACACAATTCCTTCTCCAACAATTTCTGGATGACACAAAATGACTGTCAGCTACTGATAGTGTCTGAATGTTTTAATTCTCCATTTTACTCAGTATTTTTCTACTTCCAAGTTAAAGATAAGGCTATTTAATTTTGTAGCTTGTAATAGTTCTGTGGATAATTGGAATTTAATCTTCCGTAAAACCGTGAACACGTCATTAAGGTTTGTATACTTTAAAACATTGATTTTTAGTGTTGCTATTTATTGTACGCTATAAATAAATAGCATTAGCACTTAGACTTATATACCACTTTACAGCCCTCTCTAAGCGGTTTACAGAGTCAGCATATTGCCCCCAACAATTTGGGTTTAAATAGTAAAATATTTATTGTGATAATTGAAAGTCATGACTGGACACAGTTTCCCACCACTAGCTGGCTATTTTAGAAAGTAAATAAATATATGACAAATAAATAAATAAATGACTGTTCATAAGGAAGGGGGAAAGCCACTCCTTCAATGCTATATGCTTTTATATAAAAAAATGCAAAATTTTAATACTATGTTATTAAAGGTTCCTTCAATATGCATTCATATACCTCTACTGGGGGTTTGAAGATTGAGTTGCTGGTGACCACCTCTTTTCTTTCATCTCCATTTCCTAATCTCAAAACTATTCGCTGGGCCTCTCTCTGAACACCTTCACTGTATTGATTGTTGTTTGCTTCTTCGTATCGATCCATCCATGCCTTGATTTTAGTTTCCCACCCAAAGTTTGAAATATCAGAAGGATCAATCTCTGGAGCCGAGCCCTACATGAAAATATAAACATAAAGGTAAAGGTGTTTTCAGAGCCAGCTGACTCAAAACATCTGTGAAAAACATAATTACCTAATTTGTGCACAAGATGTATGAAACTTAGCAACTTTTCTACAAAATTAAGGGCTCAATGATATGGTCCCTTGACATTCACCATACCTTCCCCTGGAGTTTCAATCAAATCCTGCTCCTGCGCCTCATCTTTAACTGAAATAAAAACCTCAAAGTTAAGATGCTCTTCACTTTCCTAGGTTTTTGTCAGTTTGCCTGTTCACAGGTTCTTAATCCCACGAAACCCAACTGCTTTAACTTATGGAAGCGAGACTGTCGATACGTTACTCAGCTGATCAAGGCTAATGGTCCAGTACAACTGTACACAAATGACAGTGTTTCTGTGGTTGCAACATACAGACATTTCTATTAGATTAATAGCAATAGCACTTAGAGATTTATATACCGCTTCACAGTGCTTTACAGCTGTCTCTAAGCAGTTGACAGTCAGCATATTGCCTTCAACTATCTGGATCTTCATTTTACCAAACTTGGAAGGATGGAAGGCTGAGTCAACCTTGAGCCAATCAGGATCGAACTCCTGGCTGTGGGCAGTTAGCTTTCAAAACTCATTCTAAGCACTGCGGCTGCACGGCTTTGATAGCAATAGCACTATACCGCTTCATAATGCTTTACAGCTCTCTCTAAGCAGTTTACAGAATTCAGCATTTTGCTCTCAACAATCTGGGTCCTCATTTTACCGACCTTGGAAGGATGGAAGGCTGAGTCAACCTTGAGCCGGTCAGGATCAAACTCCTGGCAGTGGGCAGAGTCAGTGTGCAATACTGCTTTCTAACCACTTGCACCATCATACCATCACAAATCTTCTGATCCTATTGGCCTTGCTTTTTAACTCCATTATTTATAGCAGTAGTTCTCTATCTGTGAGCCGTGGACCCCTGGGGGGCTGCAATGTCAACCCAGGGGGTCTGCAAAAGCTTGAAAAAATGTTATGATTTAAATCTCGAGTTAAGTCTTGGGGATCTGTGGCAATAGTCTGTGGCTACAAAAGATATTTCAAGGGGGTCTGTAGTGAAGAAAAGGTTGAGAACTACTGATTTATGGCATCAACATCTCCCTTCCCTCTAAGAAAATTTAAAAAACCAACTTTCTTTTTTCAGTCTTACAATATTGTTACAGCACTGACTAAAACAAGCAACTAGTCAATTGTTACCTAGCAACCTAAATAAATAGAAGAAAAACTCTATTACAATCTGGCTATATTCTGATAGCTATTTGGAATTTCTTTCTTTTGCTCCTACCTCTATTACTAAAAGCTCCATTCCTTTGACTCCCAAATGAGATTAAAACAGCAAAATTCTACAATCCATGTTAGTAGTCCAAATCTGTCATCTCTTCTTAAAAACCTCATTAAGTTTAGTATAATTGACTTCCTATGGAAATGAGTACAGGTAGGTCTTGATTAGTGCTTAATAAATCCCACAAAATGACTGCATTATTCGAATTTGTGCTATGTGAATGATATTTCTCTGGAAAATAGGATAATTTCTTTAAGATTCTCACTGATCCCCAAATAATGTTAAAACAGGTATGAAAACAGAGCCTGTTTGGTCTAGTGGTTAATATTGGCCTAGAGGCGATGGAGTTCTAGATCTCCCTGAGGCATGAAAACTGCCTGGTAACTTTGGGCCAATCCCTCTCTCAGCCCAACCCACTTCTCAGCGTTGTTGTTATAGAGAAACTAAGGGGAAGGAGGAGTATTAGGTAGAAAGACAGAATGAAAAATATTTTTAAAAAATTACTTTCATAAGCTTCCACCCAAATAGTTTTCTAGAACACTTACCTTTTTACTACTATACTCACAGTACCCCTAAGTGCTATTGTTAATATGTTGGCAGACAGCAAACATGACCTGGTATCCATTATTTAAATATAAATAAAATATAATTTTTATTAAGGAAAAAAATATGGATTAAAAAAACTACAGATGAAATTAGAAAAAAGAAAAAGATTTGAACAGATCAGAAAAAAAGTGACAAACAGTAAAAGTCAAGAGTAGGAAAGAAAAAAGAAAAATATCTAAAGAAGCAACTTCTGATTTTTTTATGGTGGTTACAAATATAATTATCACCAGTTTTGCCTTTCCAAATTATATATTATCAGTTCAATTTGTCCATTTTCCACAAAAAGTCCATGAAAGGTTCCAGTCTTTTATAAAAAGTGTGACCCACACTTTTATATGTTATATGTTATATCAACATATAAATCACATTACTGTAAGTCAAATTTTGCACTATTTGATCTCACACTAATCAAGACCTACTTGTACAGTTTACATACCCTACATGACTGTTAGCTGAACGACATACACTTGTAATTTTGTCATTTTGAAATTGCTACCTCTCAGTAAAACACTGCTTTCCAGCCCACATACAATGGAGAAGCAATTCATGGCTCCATTCGCTAATCTTTGCTGTATTCTTTATAGAAATGGGATAACCAAAAAGAACCCAAACGAGACCAGCAAAAATAATGTTTTAAAAATTCGCCTGGGCTTCGCTTTTTACTCACATGCTGTAGAAAATGTGCTATAAAGCAGTTTCCTTTGTTTGTGGGGTTAATTAAATTGAAACACGCTCACTCACACCTATGCACGGGGTTTTGTGCAACGGACCTCTCGGTTCACTGAGAACCGGGACAGAAAGACACAACGCCCAATTTGGAGAAACTCCCCATTCGTTGCGTTCAGCCGGAAGATGCTTTATAGACCTCAAAATAAGCATAGAACTACAAATTTAGAGAAGTAGTCGTACCGGCAATGTCAAGACAAAACTCCTTGATATAGAAGAGATTAATAGTTTCTATGACTATGTTCATCTGACATTCGTTTGGAACTGGATTTTTCCCCAATATCTGATAGCCCCGTCTCCATATTACGTGACCAGAGCGGCATTTTAAAGCATTATTTTTTTAGGAAACGATTTAGCTAATTATAGTATAAAGCAATGTTATGTATTGTATATAGTGTATAGTTCTCAGTTGAAATTCTCATTCTGGTCCTTTATTGTAGCGGGAAAATGCTCTCCCCTAATTGGTTGTTTGGCTGATCAGTTACATAGAAAAGGAATTGTGTCAGCCAGGGAGTTTTGCCTCACAGGCAGTATTGAATATAGAACTGTTAGAAATCACTCTGAACTCGCCTCCATTCTTCGCCCAGAACTTAACAAGCAATGTTTTTCAATTTTGACAACTTCAAGAAGTCTAGACTTCAACCAGCAGAATTCCCCAGCATGCTTCAACTCTGTTGGCTGGGGAATTCTGGGAGTTGAAGTCCATACATCTTCAAGTTGCCAAGGTTGAAAAACATTGGTATAAAACATTAACTAGGAGGTGGATGAATATTTCAATATTTAGAACATACTTAGGTTGTATACACTGTTGCAGACTTGTATTGTTTTCTCTTTTTGGTACTGTCCATGGGGTTTTCATGGCAAAGATACTGGAGTGGGTTGCCATTTCCTTCTCCAGTGGACCATGTTTTGTCATGTAGGTGTGAGCTTACATGCTCCAGAGGATGGTAGAGGAAGCCCTGGAGGAACATTGTCCATGGGGTCGCGATGGGTTGGACACAACTTCACAAAACAACAACAAACTGTTTTCTCTGGTTGATCAGTTAGTGACCACATAGATGGATTTTCATGATGATCTGTCCCTAAACGGGGTCTTCAGGTCTTCAAATGGAATTCCCATAACCCTGTTCTCAACTTTGAACCTGGCAGCAGCCATTTTTCTGTTCCTCAATTGCCACATAGAGAGGGAAGGAGGGAAGGAGGTTGAAATGCCTTTCTAGACACAACAGACAGCTATCTCATGAGAACCAAAATCATCTCTACCAGCAACAGATAAGGAATGGGGAAGGAGAGCCTCCCAATTAACCCAATTGGCGAATGTGACCTGAGACACTTGGGGGATAGGGTTATTTCCTACTTTAATTATACTAAACCGTGGGAAAGATTTACAGTTGGTTTTCCTTTAAAGCTGTGCCATATGATGTACTCAATAACGTAGGGATGGACCTTAGTCTCAGAGTTCTGATTTGCTTGGGTTCATTAGTCCAAACTTTGACACCTGTTGACATTTACATTGCTGGTTATTCTCTTCTCTTTCTGTCCACTTTCCCCAGCATTGGATTCTTCTTCAGGGAGTTAGGTTTGCATAATGTGACCAAAACAGTATAATTTGAATCTGTCCAAGTGTGTAGCAGTGAACTATGTGTCTCAGATGGAGTGTTGTTGCACATTACTTCCTCCACTCCCTTCAGGGAACTTCTGAGATGAAGATTATATGATAGTGATGATGATTAATGGTAATTTGCAATCACTCTCTGGGTGAGGCTTGTAAGTAGTGGATTATGTTAAATAGCTTTTCATCATTAAAAAATGTAACGTTCAGTTCTTTTATGTAACAAAGAAGACTGTTAGACTGAAATGCTAGATTCCTGCATTCTTTCAGATAATTATCTCCTATTCCTATTCTATTAGCAAGTGGAAAAGGGTGTGTGTGTGTGAATTAGTGTCAAACGTGTTCTGGAAGATTAGATTCTACTTTGAAAATATTTTTGGCGGCGGTGTATTTGGAGCATATCAATTTGAGTAGGGAAAGTGGTGCGCTGCTGCTCTATGCTGTAGTCTCAATTATGGTAGTCAGTACCTTCTCTCTCTATAGTCTGCATGTTCTCCGCTCTAGCCTTACCCCTCGATTCTTCTCTGCAAGTAGCTGAACTCTATGGCAGTTGGGAGGTCGGAAGTGATTCTTTATTAAAACGAAGGGGATGCTGTTCAGTTGGGAGGTTGCTGCTTTTTGCTATCAAGAACCGAGCAATCCAGACTGGACTCAATGGCCGGCTTCTCAGCATCGGAAAGCAGCTGCGTGACCCCTTCAGTGTACGATCTCTACAGATCGATGGAGTATGGGCCGGTCCCAGAGGCGCTTGGGGCAGCACAGGTAAGGGACTGGAAGGGATCCCTTCTCACGTCTGATCTTCCCCTCTCCTGGCGGAGAGCGCAGGATCAGAGGAACGTGATCTGTTGGTTCCGAAGGAAAGTAACTTGAATTCCCGCGTCGCGCTAAACCACAAAGCCCTGGGCGGTCAGCTCGGGGGGGGGGAAGAACTTACTCAACAAGCCGTCATTAAGCCACCGTGGTTTGCAGCGGCTGGGAACCGAGCTTTGCAAAGGAGGGGTTCCAAAGCTAGCCCCGGGAGACATTGCTCTATCCTGATTCCCCGCCTCCCCCCCCCCAAAAAAAACCCCAGTCCCCAAGAGGCACTTTTTTGACCCCACATTTTAGGTTTTTTTTTTCCTCCCCCAACCCCGCCGCCTGCCACTCGGCTCTGTCCCTGACCTTCGCTCCCTCTATGGCAGCAAGGTCCGTTGGCTGAACTCCCGGTCCTGCTCGGATTTGGCGGACTTTACTGATAATCCAGGTTCAAGACATGTCACTCCCGCGTGTATTCGTTATTTAGGGTATTTTAGGCGCTTCTAAAGACGAAGCGCTATTGGTGGACCCTCGAGCGGCCTTTGCACCTCTCTTATACAATCGGCAGCGCTTCTGCCCCGGTTCCTTCCACTAGTTTCAATCGACAATCGACACTAGTTTTAATCTAACCTTTTCCATAGCCAAGGAAATCTGGCTAAGGAAATGTAATCTTTGCTGAGAAAATCACAATGAAGAGTTTTAGCCCAAGCGTTAGGACCCGTAGTAACTTCCATATTGTGTTCATTATTTTGCTTTTGCTGCATCGGAGTAACGCAGCTGTATTTTTGGGAACTTCTGCCTGGCCGGGTTGAAACGCGCTCTAATTTAGCCTTAAATTTGGGGCGTGAATGATGCAGGAATAGAGTCCCAGCCCATAACTGGGAGAATATTCATTGGATTGTAACCCCTAAATCTGTGACTCAGCGTCGTCCGAATCCGAAATGTTTGGGTATATGAACAAACCAAACTTCAACGAAGGAGGATGAACGGTTCTGGCAAACAGCCCGTGTGGTGTCCGGAACAATTGGGCGGCTGGGGTGGGGATGTAGGAGTGTGAAAGGAAGTCCGTTAGATCAATGTCATCCCCGCTTTCGCCGCCTCTGAAGTTTCAGACGAATTTGATCAACTGCGAATTTCCAATCACTAATAGGATTTTGCTGGCGGTCCCTTTCGGTGTAGAAATCCGGAATAACTACTGCGATTCAGTCCCGGGTTAACAACACCCTCCTCACCTCTCCTTAAAACAAAACCGGATTAGATGCAGCTGGGGAGAGGGGCAACCTTCAGATGCCGTGCAAAATCAGGAATAGAAGAGAAAGCAACTCAGAACGTAAGAACAGCTTTGACACCCGGGTTCCCAGGGAGGTAACAACCCTGCTGTCGCGGGGGTACAAAGCAAATCCCCCCCCCTTATCGCGCCGGCGCAAACGGCTCCAGAGTCCCGATTTAAATCGGGTTCATATGCATACCACGGGCTCGTTGGCCAATAGTTGCGCAGTAAGTCCCACCTCGGGTTACGTGCTACCGCGGAGGTACCCGCCTCGCTCGGTCTTCTGGGTTAGGGGGGGGGGGTACATCCCGGCATGCACCGGGATTGGATTTTTAATTAAACAGAGGTGGCAGATCGTTTCCCTCCCCCCCTTTGATTTGATCCTTCTGCTCCTGCCATCCACCCACCGGCCCCGCTTCCTCTCCAGTCCCGGGATGTCCTCTCCTTCCCCCTCTTCCTTCCTGGGCCCGAGGTCGACGGATCGCCCTAAAGTGCCTCGAACTCGGGCGGCCACTTGGAGTCACCGGGAGACCCTGGATTTCCTCGCCTTGTGGGGCGAGGAATCCATCCAGGCGCAGCTCAACCGGTGCCACCGAAATGCCGACGTTTACCAGTGGATCTCCGAGCGCATGGCCGAGAAGGGCTATTTCCGCGACGAGGATCAATGCCGGACCAAAGGCAAAGACCTTAAGAAAAGTTACAAGCAAGCCAAGCTGCAAGACGGTGTCGCCCGCCAGCGCTGCCGCTTCTTTCACGAGCTCGACGCTATCCTGGGCGGCGGGGGAAGCAGTTCCCGTGGCAGGGACGGCGCCCCGTGGTGCCAGGTGGTCGTTAAGGAGGAAAGCGATCCGGAGCTCGATCCCGATCCGCAGCCCCCAGAGGACGAGTACGCCTGGACCCAGGCCTCCGTCACCGACGGCAGCGATCTGGAGCCGCCGGGAGAGCCTGCCGGCACCCCCGCCTATTCATCATCCTCTTCTCAAGCGGCTGCCGGGAGCGTGATCTATGCGGAGCCCTCGATCCTGCACCGTCAGGTGGCCGGTGGCCTGATCAAGGAAGAGAAGAGCCCCCCGCGAGAAGAGGCCGACCCCCGCGGAGGAGGAAGAGGAGCAGATGGGGCTTACCTCTACCCTGCTCCGGAAAACTCTCCAGGGGTTATCCCTGGCAGATCTAGGATGGTGGAGGAGCCTCTGCTTCAGCAGGAGACCCCGGGACATCTGGACGCTCCCTGGAGAACCGGGGTAAAGCGGAGAGGTGAGTAGAAAAGGGAGCAGTGCAATGCGGGGGGGTGGGGGGGTGGGGGAGAA
>JANHFM010006727.1:91881-104788 GCA_032468115.1 Grayia smithii
ATGTTTTAGCCTCCAGTCCCCTCATCATCTTGGTTGCTCTTCTCTGCACTCTTTCTAGAGTCTCAACATCTTTTTTATAGTGTGGTGACAAAAACTGGATGCAGTACTCTAGGTGTGGTCTTACTAGGGCTTTATAGAGTGGTATTAGTAGCTCCCTTGATCTGGATTGTATCCCTCTGTTAATGCAATTTAGCATTGCATTGGCTTTTTCAGCTGCAATGTTATTGAGATTACAATTTTTCAATATTATGAAATATATGTTTTTCTATATATCCTTAGTTGTTCATTAAGTTTAGTAAGGCCATGAGGTCATTTTTAAAAGGAAAAATAGAAAGTGCTATTAAGCTTCAAACTAAAAACGCCCGAGGAACAAAGTATAAATCACTGATTCGAATCCTAGGCTAGAATGAATGAAGTCGACACTCGAAATCTGATTTCTCCTAAAATTGCAATGTTGGTTTTAACTGGATCAGGAGGTCTGCAACCTTTAACGCTCAAAGAGCCACTTGGATCTGTTTCCAACAGAAAACAAACTCCTGGGAGCCGCAACGGTGGGTGTGGCCAACTCGACACGCCCCCATGCCTGGTGGGTATGACCAACTTGACGTCACTCAGCCACGCCCACTCAACCACGGAGCTCCGGAGCCAGAACAACGGATCCCCCAGCTTACCTTAATTCATCCGGCTCCAAGCCGCTGCAACCTCAGCTGACCGAGGGGCGCCCGCACCGCTGCCACCCACCAGCCGGCATCCTACTCAGCACGAAGTAGTGGGCGAAGCGGCAGTGTGCTGAGCTGGAGTCCGGCCCTGAAGGAACACCGCCGCCAACCACCGCTCATCTCTCCCCCGGCTCCAGACAGGGAACCGCAGGAGAGGGGCCAAAGAGCCGCATGTGGCTCCGGAGCCGCAGGTTGCCGACCCCCAGACTAGGTTTATAAGATCAGGCTAGCCAAAGGCATACCTATTGTAATTTTAGCTTCACGTTTATTTATAAGTCCAATTCTACTATTCAGGAAAATTTAGTAAAAACAGTAATAAAAGCAATGGCGTTTAAGAAAGAACAATGATAGAGGCAATAGAAGAATTTGAGATAAAAATGGTAAAGAACCATTTAAACCATTTAAATGCTTTATAATGACGTTGGGAGTTGGGAAATGTCAGAGAGCTGTTTTCATATCAAGCCAAACTAACTAGCCAAAACATAATGGAATGTCTGGAAACTTAACAAGGACCTAATGTAAAGGCTTTTAAAAAAGAACATACCGCATAAGGCAAACCAATGTAACTGTGTGAATGATGAGAGCTGTTATTATATAGTTGGTGTGGATAACTGTTTGACTTCTCAACTACCACAGGGCTAGCTTCTACAGATTCAGGTCTGAAAAGCAAGAAAGGTGGATAAACATTATAATTTCACATTCAATGGCTCCTGTGTGCGTTTCTCCCTTGCTTATTAATGCTGCATATATAACAACTGTGAAAATGTACACAATACAATGCAGAGAAACATTCTGAAGGAACCTACTGAAGAAACTGGAAAAAAATGTTGCTTATGTCACTCATGCCAAACTGCCATTGAAGCACACATACTAGCAAGTGAACACTGTATGAATTTTAATAACGCAGACAATGTTGTACAACACAACACAGCTGTACAAAAAATGATTGCAAGGCAGAGAGTACATTAGCATCAATAATTCTTATTGTTTCTGTGATCACATATGAGACGTAGGAGTCATCCCATATGTTGCTAACAGTATCTGAAACCCCAGTCGTTTCCATCAGTGACATCTAGTGGTAGCCTAAGAGTAGTTCCACAAGTTCCCACAGAAGTTGATTTTACATGTTTATTTTAACAGAAACTCAATGAAAAGATCTTGTAAGTCATCCTTTTGGATGTACTAGCAACCAGAAATTCACCTTCTCCCAGTTTCTACTAGAACATATTAATTATGGACAGCCCAAATAACCCAGAAGTAAAATATAAAATTTCTTCATGAAAAATATAATTAACAAACTTGCTTTAAAAGATGAAGTGTTAACATTTTTAAAAAATCTATTCTTAAACATCACATTGTAATTATACCTTAGCATATTTAAATTACCAAGTTTAACATGCTGAAACTTTTAAGGTGCTTTTTTTTTAAAAAAAAAATCTGATTTGTTTTATCAATGAATATTATAATCCTTCCGCATGCTGACTTTGTGCAGAAAACAAATCTATTGAAATTTGGTAACAAACACTGCATGCTAACAATGAAAACATTGTAACACAACAGGACAACAAAGTTGCTATAATGCTACCATACTTACTCTGAGCCTGCAGCCATTTCCAAATAAGATGGTTCTGCTGTGTCAACCCCCAACGGGACCACTATGCTCATGACGTTCGTTTCTGATAAATTCGTTTACTATGGATTTCTATGCATTGGTATCCAAAACACTGGGGCATGCCAGCCACAGTGCTCATTGCAAACATCTAAGTGCATCCACAAACTCTGTTCAACAACAACAACAACAACAACAACAGAAGTTGAAAAGTCACATATTCTTTCCAGAATGAGTCTAACATTAAAAATGAAAACATTGATTCATGGTATAATTATATTCAAACAAAATCTTACTGAGTTCAATGATACATTCTTGACTGTGTTTAGTATTGCAGTCTAATATATAATACGAGTACATTTATTTTTCTTAATTAAATTATGTGCCACCCATCTCAGTGTTGAAGCGCCTCTGGCCAGTTTTTTTCTAACCTGAAACACATTTGTTAACTTTATGTCAAAATAAACTTATTTATTTGGATTAGTAATTCTGTTTAGCTGCAGAATTGATGCTCAGACATCAAAAATTGTAAATTACCAGCTATAGATTCATTTCCATTATTCTGCTCTAACGTTTATATCCCAACAGACAGAACTGGAGATTTCTCAGCAAATAAATGTGGCCTATTAGAGAATCTGATAATTTATCATGAAGATTCATCACGTGAGTGGCTCAGGGAAGGCCTGCCTTCATTAGTCCTCTCTGCAATTAATTCCTCTGTCTACCACATAGCAGCCAGTCAGATTCTCATGCACCTTTTGCCCTCCAAGTCTCAGGATTGACAGCCTGACAAACTATGGCTTCCATTGCAGCTGTCGGGATTCTAGTCAAATATGATCTTCAACAGAACTTAAAATCCAGTAAGTATGTTTAGGGTTGCAGCCAAGAATAGTAGTCCTGCTGCTAGGGACAGAAAGATGCCCTGCTTCTTCCCTATTTCATGAACTTTGTTGAAGTCCTATAGTTCTGAGGTCTTCCCCAGTCCCCTCACAATATCCACCTGAGTAAATCACCTTTCTGTTCTGATGTCAAAGAGGTATAACACCTATAGAAATTTCTATATGTGGGGGAAAATGCTTTAGGATTTTGCTCTTAAGGGTTCAACTGATGGCCATCTACCCCAAGTTTTAATCAATATGAAACCTCACCTGCATGATATTTCTGGAGAATGTTATATACCTTTATTGTTTATGTCTTCTCATTTATTTACATTCCTTTGAAACTATATGCTATCTTTTGACAATCCTAATACTGTGAGCAAGATGGATTTATAGTTCCAGAAAAAACAAAAATTACTTTCATCACTATTAATTATAATTAGTATTTGAATACATAATACTGATAAAATGGCATTTTGGTCTTAGTGTGATGCTTAGATCTCATGGAAATGTGGTTTTTATCTTCCTTAAACTTCTGCCTCTGCAATGAACTATTTTTTTAAATGAAGATGCCCATTGAAATATAGTTATTTTATCCAGTTTTTTAAAAAAGCCTTAATCAATTGAGCTATAAAGTTTACATTCACTGTATCGCTCTCCCTATTAGAAAACATTTACTAACTTAAAATATGTATAGAACAGGACATACTAAGCACACCTAATTTGTCTGAACTACTACATTGCTTACCATCTGTTCTGACTGCCTCAGCAGGAATGAAACTGACACATCTGCCAGAAAAATGCAGAATAGAAAAAAAAATTGGTTTCTAAGCAGAAAAATTCTCACTGAATAGGAGATACTACTTATAAATATATATATATATATATATATTGCAACAATTATAATTTTTAAATTAATGGATTGGATTTGGACTTAGTCATGTCTAGAACAGGCCCAACTGAAATCAAATGGACAAGTAAGCCATTACCATTCTTCGCTATGACTAAATCTAGATCTAACTCAGTATTTTGAACAATGCTATTCTTTAAAGTTAGCACTCCAAATTGTAAAAAAAAAAGTAAATTAGTGGTTTCTATGTTCCACTCTGCTCCTTAGGAACATAAAAAGCAAGAATACCCACATAATTTTAGCTAAGATCTTGTCTGGCTGTAATGATGTAAATACTTAAGAAATACAGCATTGTATTCAGTTCAAAAAATTATCTTTGGATCAGTAAGGTTAAATTTAATTAATGTATCAAACATAATAGATTATAAAGCCTTCCATATCCCAATTATGCCTGCCCCCTTTTAACATTTTTTATAAGGGGAAAGCATTAGCTGTGGCTCCAATGACTACATAAGAGAAGAGGATCTAATAGGCAAACAGCTAACTCCAAGACCGTAGCACTAATATGTGTAAAATATTCTTTCAGAACTTAGCTGAAAAGCCAAAAATGTCCTGTTAGCCAGAAGATCAAAAGGGTTTTTTATATGTGTGCTTGTCTTCCTGAGTCTTTTAAAAAATGCCAAATCTTGAAGCATATCAAGAGAACTTAAGGGGCATTGAGAACAGCCAGTTCTGCTGCTTAACATTTATTAAATAATTTACTTTTTAAAATATAGCCCAGAACAGAATTGCTGGCCCACTGTCTGCAATTGGAAACATTTTGAACTATTTTCCAATTGGTTAAGACATAAACTCTGGGTATTCAGTTAAGTAGTTAAATGAAGATAACTACACTACATTCATAACTTTTTTTTTATGGAATTCTCACTAGATACCTCTTTGCAGTCTGATGTTGTTCCATTCATTACTACTGTCTGGATGAAGTTGTTCAACCAACTGCTGTAACCCATCTTTATTACCTGAAAGCAATAGGCATCTTATAACCATGTTGTTAATATCAATGTTCTAAAAGATTAAAACTTGTCCATATAACTTCATTTAGTAATAGGAGCTATTTTAAACGCATTGTGCTCTCATAGTCAACTCAAATATTTCAAACAAGGAAATAATTCAAACGAATATTTATCGCATAGCAGTGACTAAAATATAGTTGTGGAACAAAATTTACTGATGGATCAGTACTGCAATAGTAGTTTGCAGCAGACAGCCAAGGCAGCAGACACAGCCCTCTTTGTTTCAAGCAAGAGGATTTTCCCAAAGGAAAAAGAGGCATTCAAATGTGGAAAGATAGGTAGTAGTTTAGAACACTGAGGTGCAGTCCTTTTGGGGAAAGATTCATATATATTTCCACTTTGGGTACAAACCAAAATGGAGAATATTAAATAACAATACCCTGCATATGTTTCACGTTGCTGCACAAAACTTTGCAACATGGCATGTTAGAAAATTACTGACAGAAAAACATGTTAAATTGATTAAGGGAGCCCCCGTGTGTGGAGTTGGGTGCCTGAGCCATGAAAGCCACGTGAGGTGACCTGGGGCCAGTCAGGCTCTCTCAGCCCAACTCACCTCACAAGGCTGTGGGGAAAATAGGAGAATGCTGTGTTGGATATGTTCGCTGCCTTGAACTATTTGTAAAAAAAAAAAAAAAAAAGGGATATAAATAAATATGCCAAAAAGAACATAGTAATTAATCAGGTTGATTACAAATGTATATTTCCACACATAAATGTGGACTACCCTTTATAATGTACTCCATTTTTTTTTATAACTGGTAGTTTTAATAATACTATTAAAGAAGCTCAGGACTTCAAAAGCTACTAATCTACTATATATAATATGAAAAATTAGCTAGGGACTGTATAAAGGTGGAGGTAAAGAGTTTCTTTAGTCAGACTCAATTCCTGGTGATGACACAAACGCATTCAAGTAGTTTTCTTGCAACATTCAAGACAAGACTTTGACAAGACTATCAAAGTTTGCCATTGCATTTTTCAGGTTAGCCTATAGTCCTTGTCTCAATAGCATCCCAGTACTAACTATATTTACCCAAGCTTTGTTTTGTTTTTTAAATGATCACCTAGATACTGCTACCTGCTGTGATAAGAACCAAATAAAACAAAGTATAAAACCCCAAAAGCCAGCAACCAAAAGTCAGACGATGTAGGATAATAGGCTTACTTGGATAATTTGAGGCCAGTTGCCATCTCTCAACCTAATATAACACACAGGGTTACTAAAAGGATAAACTGAGGGGAGACTTTCATATGCATTGCCATAAACCTCCAGAATATAAAAAAATATAATAAAAGTAGAAAGATAAATCAGTGACAACTTAAATGAATTCTAAGATACATACTAAGTTACCATTCCTGATATTAAATTGTAATACTGCTTGAGAAGACAGTCTGATCCTAGCATCTTCAAAGCAAAATAAATGCAACTAATTATGACTAAAATCACAATATGATTTACTGATCTGCTTTTAGAAGTATATATGAATGCTAATTCATGTTACTTATTTCTCTCTCCCTCCCTCCCTCCCCCTCCCTCTGCCTTTCACTCTCTCCCTCTCTCTCTGCAGTACCAGGTAACTTATAATTTATGTACAAAGAATTCTAAATATTTCCAGCTGGGAATTTTGTATTCGACATGCCACCAAGAATAGAAAATGTTATTAGAAACTAAAAACCAATCATAACACTTTTAATTTCAGCTTTGTTGTATTTACAATGTTTGCTTGTCACTTTCTAATATCATCCTCCCCTTCCCTCCCACTACATGTATGCTAAACCTGGGCATCCGGAAGCAGACAGGTGGCTTAGCAGAGTAGTAGTCTATGAACAAAGAGCTGTTTTGATTGAAGATCTAGGCCAGAATCAGCAGCTTTCAAAGGTCAGAAAGGACTCAACTGCTCATGTCATCTCATTCTTACTAGACTGAAAGCTGCAGAAGAACAGTTTAGCAGTGTGCAGCAGTGGCAGCACTGTAACAAATAGAACAGGTCAGCAATTTACTAAGCTTGTAAGCTGCTATGGTAAATATCCGTAGACCGACTGGGATATAAGCTAGCTAGCTCTCTTCAATCAACTTTCTCCAACCTATCTTTATGGGTATCTTGGTTCACATCTACAACCTTGTTCTCTTGGCAATCCTATCTGTACAGTGCGTTGACTCTCACACTGTTTACATCCTTTCCAGCCCAGGATGAAGGAACCAAAGCTTTCTGAACTGTATATCCTATAGAGACAAAATGCCAGAAACAGTTATCCAAAGAATTTGTCTCCTAGTCCTTAAGATGAATCAGACAATCTTCAGTATTTAAATGTTTATTTTCACAGATGTATTTCAAAATTCAGCACAGAATTTTCATTTTTTTTCCCCTACAGACATGACGCATATCATTATAGAGTAATTACAGGAAAAAATAATGATAGTACCATTCCAAAATAAACTAGTATGTATAATATCTTTTCTCATTTTTCAGAGAAACTGATCTGAACAGATTAATACTCCTGACACAGCAGTCACCCAAAATATGTAAAAATGGCAAAACAATTTTGGAATGATCAGATAGAAGAATGCTTTTTTTAAAGGATAGAATGCCATTTTTGAAAGGAATGCACACAGTATTGTAATATAGCAATTCAAGATGCTATGTATAGAAATCAGATTACTGAGAACCTTTTCCACCTCTTTCTCATTAAAGAAACTGTGAGAGGAAAACTGAAAAATGTTGTTGGGTTTTCAACATTACAAATGTTATGAGGAAAAGTTTGAACATTTTGAAAAACAGTGTATTATTGGAGTTTTATTGTTCGACACAGAATAAAAATACTGCTGGATATTTGTTTTTTTTTAAAATAAAAGACATGGAGATAGATGTTTGCCAAAGTTTTTTTTCCCTCTTGAGAGTCTTGATTCCAAGAGGCTGCATGTACAAAATGCAGTTTTCTAGGCAACATTTTTGAAAAAAGGTTTGGCACTGTCTTTTGCTTAAGGTTAAGAGAGTAACTGCCCCAAAGTTATGCAGTTGGTTCCTGTGCCTAAGGCAGGATTAGAATTCAGGTTTCCCTGCTGTTAAACAACACCTTAACCACTAGACCAAACTGGCTCTTAAATATAATAAATGACAGGACAGTTGTCTTCCAGAGTGAAATAAGCATATTTTTAGCTCTACAATTATTTGGTTTCATAACAGTGGCTATATAACACATGCTATCATTAGTGCAGATCCCAAGTTTACTCTTAGAATGGAAGCCTAGGAATCAAAATGGTTTATATCACAGTATCAAGGAGAAAGGAAACTAGTCCAAATTATGTTTTTGAGATTACCCTGTTTTCCTGAAAATAAGACCCTGTCTTATATTTTTTTGAACCCTGAAATAAGCGCTTGGCCTTATTGCCATGTGCTCACAAGCCCGATTGGGCTTATTATCAGGGGATGCCTTATTTTGGGGGAAACAGGGTGAGCTTTGATTAATTGACTGATGACTCCTGTTAAAGTTGTTAATTATTTAACAATTTACATGAAAAAAATGATTTCATTTCAATTAATGAGAATAAGAATTACCTATTTCCAATTCTACATGCAAAATCTAATTATTTAATATAATATTTCAAAATAGTAACTGTTTCACAAGTAAATTCTCTGATGCTTTGAACATATAAAAAGTATCCTGACAGAAAATCTGCAAATGAGATTAATTTTAAAATCAATTAAATCAGAATGCATAATAGTGATTAATTTCAAAGATATTGGGACTCACAACGAATTGAAGTTGACAGTCCACTGAAAAGGTAGCTAGTGAAAACTGCCAGTATTATATAGCACAATAAACTATGTTTTCTATTAAATATTTGGTAGCCAGAGCAAAAATGTATTGTGCATTAACTGTACTAGAAATTATACAGAAATTCTATTGTGATGTTTGCTTGGTCAATATTTTGAGGAGAACTCCAGCACGGGCAAAAGCCAAAAGTTTTGTCATGTTCCATTCTATGGCCAAAGGCTCCTTTCATTAACAGAAGAGAATGGACTATAGCATCTGAAACATCACTATTCTGTATTTTTTTCTTAGGTTGAACTACAAAAATCCATTTGGTATAGCTTAGATTTATTCTGTTGTAAGAGTAGACAAATTTCAATCTTGAAGATCAACATTTTTTAAAAAAAAATCTGAACTCTACAGGGTTGAAAAACAATTGGCATTAATCCAAAGCAGGAGACCTCTGGGTATTTTCACTACAAGAATTAAGATCAGAGTAATAGTTACACATTATAAATCCACTTTATTTTCCTACAAAGTAGTTTCAGTAACCTATTTGGGGAAGGGGTGAGACTTTATGTTGTTATTATTATTGTCAAACAATGGGGAATTGGAAACCCTTGCCAATCCACTCTAAATTACCTAGAGATCTACCAGTACCTCCCAAGGCATTTTGTATCCTATAATTAGTATCAGAAAACCTTCTAATATAATCTATTACCTTCCAATTAGTGTATTAGAAAGCATACTACTGAATTTAAACATTCATTCTTGTATTTCCTAATTCTTTGGCTCAATACTCAAGTTGTAGAATTTAAACTAGGCTCAACCACTTGAATATTTTGGGGCTTACCACATACTTTAATGTAATTTGGGGTACTAAAATGTGTCGCAAATCAAATAATATATGTAGTTTTTAGTCTAGCAGGAATAAAGCAATAATTCCTTTATACAAAAATGCACGTTTTTAGTGAGATCTGGGTCGTATTCTTATGTTTCCATTTCCACAGTTTGATTTTTTTTTTGTGATGGACTATTATTACAATTTTACAGTTCGATACCTGGGAATAAGCTTCACTGAACATTACAGGATTTGGTTTTGAATAGGCTCTGGAAATTATAACTATTCCTGAATATCCATATATGGAAATAATGTGTACCATGTAATAATTTATTAAAACCAATTATGTCCTACATTGTGTTAAAAATACAACAAGATCCAAGGAATTGAACATATTTCAGAATGACTGTTATTATTCAAGAGTTTTATTTTCTTAATTTCTGCCCTATACATAAATAAGCCAAATAATTTTTGAAATACTTTAATAAACTTTATGTTAGGCCTCATTGTTTATATTCTTACAGTAGGAAAAGCACTGTATTATCATTTATTTTGTTTTCTTCTTGAAAAATAACGTTACTATGATGTACTACTCACCATCATAATAGTCAAGATCTGCCTACAGAGCATCTCCACTAAGAACAGAGATGATTGCCATGCAATCAGTGAAATAGAAGGGCAAGAACAGTCTTTTTAAAAGACAGTATTTTGAAATTGTTGAAGCCAACTGAATCTATAGCAAAATTGTCATTTACATTGCAATTCTATTTATTTTAAAGCAAGTTCCAGGAAATTCAAGATGCTTATTCCTTAATAAACATACATAGGGTCATACTTGTTTACAATTCTATGAACAGAGAATATCCTGTAGAAGAAAGTGTCTTATTTCAAACTAAGGATGCATAGGTTTGGGATGCTGGATTAATAATTTTTCAGAAATTATTTGGGCAGTTTAAAGCCTATTACTGGGGAACGCAATATTGTCAGAAGAGAGCAATGTAGAACAAAGGGTTTAAGATGGTTTCATTTCTATATAAAAGACTGAACTGACAGATGGGTTTCTTTATAATCTAGAATTCTACTCATAGTTTCCTTAAGCAAATTAAACAGAAATCATAGAGTTGCTGTCAGAAACCAATGAGAGCAAACCAGAAAGTCACTAAAAAATTTGTTTTGCAATCACAAATATTAGCAATAAAATTAAGCCAATCAATTTTTAGGCATGAGTAAAATTCACTAATTACAAATTATGATCAAAATGAAGATATGGGTACCACTTTTATCAATAAACTGTCACAATCTTTACATGATTCTTGGGAATCATGTTCTGAAATTATGTATGTTCCAAAGGATGCAAAAATATACAATTAAAATATGAATTTTCCTTCTGACAAAATTAGTATTTATGGACAATACATTACATGTTATAGGCCTCACATACATGATCAGCCTTCTAAATACTATTTTCTCTGTCATTTGCCTAAAAGAAAGCAAGCATTAATGTAAACTAGTGTTAGCATCATATTAATAAATATTAGCACCATTAGCCACTGGAGAAAACGTTTTCCTAAAGTAATTTTGTATTTCACTACAAATAGCACAATAAAAAAAGAAATAAAAGGAACTCAAAGTTCCCTACACTTTTCTTCAAAGGTTCTTCAAAAGATTAGGAAAATATCTTTTTGATGGGGACTATGGAGGAGAGAAGCTAAGCAGCTTGCTAATTGTTTGTCTTTTGCATTAATCACTATTCATTGGTCAATGTTAATTACTAGCTTAAGTATAATTGTCACACAAAAAGTGAATTTCAGATACAGAGGAGGAAAAACTGCAGAAACGTTAAATATAGATACTTAAATCCAAAAAGGAGAGAAGCAAAGGCACAAGTTTAAATCTATGTAATATCCCGGAGGGAGGGAAACGCGGAACTCTGGAATATTTTGTCCTGTAGCAAGATACTATTAATAGATATTTTTTTAAAAAAAATTGTTTGACGGTCCCATCCTCATTTCAATAGGAATACCGTTTTAAAATAATTGGCTCTCCCCTCAGCCTCATTTTTTTCGGCGTGTGGGAGAGACGGGTCCCACAACGAATCTAGCAAAGGAACTTGTCCACCATTTTAAAAATAAAAAGTGGAAAGATTAATATGGCAATGCATCCGAACTCACTTCACTCACTCACTCTCTCTGACACACACACACACACACACGACAGAGAAAACCGCAAGCAGCTTCAAGGGACCCGTCTCTCCCCTCCCTGAGGAAGATTGCTCTGGGCTCATTCGCCTTTCCCACAAAATAGCCAATAAAATTAATCAAGCGGAACAAACAGCAGCATCTTTTCCCACCGTGCTGAATAAATGAATAGTTTGTTTGTTTTTTTAAAGCGATCCAGTGAGGGGTTGTTGTTATTATTATTATCATTTTCTTGTCCACGGTCTGAGGAGAGCCCCTCCCCTTTTTTTTTAAAGGAAAAAAAATCTTTTAATTTTTTTATTTACTTAATTCATCCAGGCACACGAAGCAGCCCTTTTATTTAATAGGTTTGCTTGCTGCAGACCAAAAAAAAAAAAAAAACCAACAACAAAACGCACTGCATGGGGTGTGGAGGACCCGAGCTGATTAGATTACCACAACATCAGCCTTGGGGCCGCCATTTTTAGAATCTCTTAAAAGGACAAAAGAGGGGAGGGAGGGGGGTGTTGTAAAAAAAAACCAAAAAAAAAAAAAACCAACAACCCCGTACGGTTATTAACGTCGCTTTATTTTATTTATTATTCGTCGTGATGATGATAATGATGGTGGGGGTGCTTGCTTTATTTTTAACCCCGAGTCTCTTGAGGAGAAGCGCGCCCTCCCGACCCTGCTTTTTCTCCCCCCCCCGCTCCCCTCCCCTCATACGCTCTTTAGCGGGCCCCGCTTTATCCGCTCGGATCTCGGTTGAGGGGGGTGGGGTGGGAAGAGGGTTTGTCTGTCTCCGTCTTTCCCCCCCCCCCCGCATTAAGGGGGGAGGGTGTAAAACAGGGGAGGGGGGCGCTCCGCTGTTTGACGGGCAACCGAAACAAAACTGAGGCGAAAAGAGGGAGCCAGAGGCGCTTGCAAGCAACCGCTTTGGAGAGACATTCCCCCCCTCTCTCTCTCTCACACACACACCCACACACACGAGAGAAGGACTCTTG
>JANHFM010006728.1:21006-31593 GCA_032468115.1 Grayia smithii
GCCAGCACTGCTGGTCCTGCTGGAGGTTAAATGGGCTTCAGGCTCTTCATGGTCCCTGACAGCTGGGACCAATGTCCTGCTGGGACAAGAGGGTCAGGCTCCTACATCGGACAGAGGAATCAGCTCAGGAGGGAGCTGGGGACCACAGTGTGGGAGGACGTAATATGCACCCATGCGGTAATAATTGAGGAGCTCGAGGCAGCGAAACATGTTTGGCTAGCTTGTCCATCACCAGCATCCTCTAGTCTAGGGCAAGGGCTTTCAACTCCCAGAATCCTTAGCCACATCCAGTGGAATTCTGGGAGTCCAATATCGGCATACCTGTGGCATCCAGGTTGAGAAAGGGTGTGTGAGGATTCCATCCCTTTTTTTGTTCCAAGGGGAGAGGAGATGTTTAGGAAGCATTATATGCAGTGATTTCCCACTAAATTAAACCTATGTTAGCCTTAATCTGTATGCTTCTAAAATGCTTGTTCCTGTAACCTTTAACTGGGCGAAATAGTGCATCATAGGGCAACAATTTTTGAACCAAGGTACCTCAAATGGGCTAACATACACAATGCATCCAAAATTGGGGTTCCCTGACTCCTAACGGAATGAAATTTGAGGATGTTGTGGCTGTTCCTGTGGTCATGTGCTCTTCATTTTTGACTTTCTGTGACAGTTTCCCAGCCACTCTTGCAATCCCTCACAGAGCTTACTTATCTGCTTGCTGGGAAAGGGAAGGGAAGGGAAGGAAAGGAGATTTTTAATCCTTCCTGCCAGCTTTTCACATGGAAACTCAATGGAGAAGCCAGCGGGAAGTCGAAAGTCAGGGGAAAAGCTCCCACTGCTTTTTTTGCCCATCCTTGGCCATTCTATTTCTCTGTTTAGGGGAAGGAAATATCTCTGAAATGATGATACAGGATGTCTGTCTGATGCTTGTTCAAAGCAGGGCGTGGGAGGACCTGCAGAAATACGAGCCGTAATCCCAGACCAACCCGCTGCCAAGAAGTCACCGTGATTCAGCTGGCTCCTGATGGAGGCTTGGGCTAGCCCAAAGCCAGGCACTGCTTTCCCACACTTCCTTCTCAGCTTCAGCTAGTTGTAAGGGCAGTGAAGGGGAAAAGCATCTCTTCTGGATCACCTTCCTGACGTATCTTCAGGACAGATGTGAAATAGACAAATAAATAGGACTGCATCCCAATGTGGATGAGCCTGGGTTGCTGCTGCCCTTTGAGGTGTCCAAAGTCAGCTTTCCCAAACTCAAGGAACACCAAAAGTGTTGGGACTCCCTGTGCCATGACAGGTAGAGGCAATCCTCAATTTACAGCCGCTCGTTTAGTGACCATTCAAAGTTACAATGGCACTGTATACCATATTTTTTGGACTATAAGATGCACTTAAATTTAGAAGAGGAAATTAACAAAAATAAGGTTTTGGCCTCCACGCACCCCATTTTTGAGCCTTTTTTCGGGCCTTTTCCAGCCTTTTTTCTGCCTGTTTCCTAGGCTTTTTTTGGCTCATTTTCAAGGCTTTTTTCGGCCAATTTTCAAGGCTTTTTTCAGCCAATTTTCAAGGCTTTTATCAGCCCATTTTTGAGGCTTTTTTCAGGCTGTTTTTTCCAAAAATATGGGCCAAAAAAGCCTCAAAAACGGGCTGAAAAAAGCCCCGAAAATGGGCTGAAAAAGGCCAAAAGAAGGCCAAAAATGGGGTGTGCGGAGGCAAAAAAAATGGCTGGCAGGTGGGCGGGGCTTTGGCAATATTCGGTCTATAAGACGCACAGACATTTTCACCCCCTTTTGGGAGACAAAAAAGTGCATTTTATAGTCCGAAAAACACGGTAAGTGACTTATAACCATTTTCACACTTATGACCATTGCAACATCCCCATGGTCACGTGATCAAAATTCGGATGCAAATTTGACAACTGGCTCCTATTATAGTGTCCCGAAATCACGTGATTACCTCTTGCAACCTTCTTACAAGCAAAATCAAGGGGGAAGCCAGATTGACTTAATGGCCACGTTGCTAACTTAACAAATGCAGTGAATCTCTTAAGCACTGTGACCAGAAATGCTGTACGATGGGTCAAAACTCTCTTAACAATTTGTCTCACTTAGTGATGGAAATTTTAGGCTCAGTTGTGGTTGTAAGTCACAGATTATCTCTAGTAACCACTCAGCAGCTTGGCATTTAAAAAAAAAAATATTAGCCAGAAACGAACATGTGGTGTGGCATGATATGAAAACTGGGACAGGCAGACCAAAGAAACTGCAGTTGTGTCTAGGAACACTTGTGTGTGCGTTTGATCGTTCAGTGTGTTCTTGGAACCTGGTTTTTTTCCTTTGCCTGCGGTGGGTGTGCATGTGTGCGTGCCAGCGAGAGGGAAAGGAAGTTAGTTAATAAACTGGTAATCAATGGTGGGAGGGGCCAGGGGGCGGAGTAGGTACATCACTGGCCAATTTATTATCATGCCTGCAAATGAAACCGTGTGATTAATAAGGCTTTTGATTTATCGGCATGTTGAGCCAGGAACATTATTCACAACATCGCATTGACAAGGCCTCAGTTCTCCCCCGTCCCCGATCCGTCGCTGCTGCTGCTGCCGCTGCCACAGAAAGAGGGAGTGGGGGGGGGATATTGAGGAGGGGGAGCAGATGCCAGGACCAGTCTGGATGAAGCCCTAAATACCTGGTTTGTCGAAGCATTAATGGCTTTGATGCAGGCCCCACGGCTGTGCGAGATTCCCTCCGGATGGAGGTAATTGTTATTGATTATGAAAGCAGATAAATCCAGCAGGAGGCAGAGCCGTTGCCGCCGCTCCTGGCAGGAAAACCTGCTTGCTGGTTACTCCAAGTCGGCTTTATTCTCACGTGCTGGTTTAACACTGGGAATCCTCTTACGACCGCTTGTTTAGTGACCGTTTGAAGTTGCAGCGGCACTGAAAAAGTGACTTAGGACCACTTTACACACTTATGACCCTTGCGGTATCACGTGATTAAAATTCAAGACGCTTGGCAACTGACTCATATTTATGACGGTCGCAATGCCCCAAGGTCACATGATCCCCTTTTGCGACCTTCCAACGAGCAAAATCACTGGGGAAGCCCAGCTTCACTTAACAATAATGTTATTAACTTAACATCCACAATGATTCACTTAACAACTGTGGAAAGAAAGGTCGCAAACTAGGGCAGAAACTCACTTAACAACTGCCTTGCATAGCAAGATATATTTTGGGCTCAACTGTGGTCCTCAGCCCAGGAATCCGGGTACAGAGTCTAGCTTGGAACGGGGTGAATTCCCACCACCGGAATCTTTTGCACTTCTTTGTCCATCGGAAGATAAGAGCTCTGTGGAGTTTGTACGTTTCTTAAGTTACTGTGTTTCCCCGAAAATAAGACCCTGTCTCATATTTTTCTAAACCCTGAAATAAGCGCTTGGCCTTGTTTTTGGGGAGGTCTTATTATTTTGGGGCACGAGGAGCAAGACGGGGCTCCTCTGGCCGTCTTACCTGATTTCCCTCTCTGCCTCCCCTGACCCTACCCAGAGGGAATGACGGGACTGGCTGCGCATGCGTTTAAATATTTGGGAGGGCTTATTTTGGGGGGAGGGCTTATTTTCAGGGGAGGGCTTATTTTGGGGGGGGAGGGCTTATTTTCAGGGAAACACAGGGAAAACTTACATTTTGGTTTTGCAAAGCACCCAGGTGCCTCTCAGCTTCTCCGGCTCCTAGAAAGATGCGATAGAGGGGGAAACCTAATAGGTATTTTGATGTTTTGGGACAGCTAAATTATGGTTACTTCCCGGAATTCTCTGCTGAATGAAAAGCGATGACTCAGTGTCAGTCTCATATTTATTCTTAGAAAAGAGTTTGCCCTGCTCAAACTCCCTTTGCAGCAAAGAGAAATGAGAAGAAACTTTTTTTTTTTTCTTTTAAAAGAGCAGATAAAGACGTGTGGGGAAAATCCAGGAAGTTAAAAGCGCTCGGCAAAGACGCTGGGGCCCATCATAACCGTTTGCAAATTATTGCTTGACATCAAATTGTGATGGGTGTCTAAATCTTTATGCTTGTCTTTAGCATGCATAGCTTAGGAACGCCCGCAGCTGAGCACTGGGTGTGCGATGCCTTTTTGTATGCTGAATATTGTGCCTTTGGCGAAAAGGCCAGCCTTCCACTTCGATAAATAAATAAAACAACTGCTGTAAATTGGCTCACAGGCATTTAAGGGTAGATTGCAGGCCTTGAACGAAAAACGAAGTTTCCTGGTTCTTAAAAGAAGGCTACCAACAACAGGCATGGCACAGCGGAATAGAAAGGAAGGGAGTGAGGTGGGTAATCACAAAGCCCCTCGTTGGGCTCGGGTGCAAGTCACCCTCGACTTACGGACCACGATTGAGCCCAAAATCTCTCTTGCTAAGCGAGACGTTTGTGAAGTGAATTCCTCCCCCCTTTTTATGACCTTTTGTGCCACCATTGTTAAAGCGAATCACTTTGCAGTTGTGAAGTTAGGAAGACGGTTGGTAAGCAAATCTGGCTTCCCCAGGCTTGACTTGGCTGGTCAGAAAGGTCGCCAACGGGGAATCAGACGACCCCGGGACGCTGCAGCCGTCATAAATATGAAACCAAGCCTCTGAATTTTGCTCACGTGACCATGGGGAGGCTGCAAATGGCTGTAAGTGTGGAAAAGGGTCATAAGTCACTTATGTAGAATAAAATAGAATGACAGAGTTGGAAGGGACCTTGGAGGTCTTCTAGTCCAACCCCTTGATTAGGCAGGAAACCCTACGCCACTTAAGGCTAATGGTTATCCAACATCTTCTTAAAACCTTCCAGTGTTGGAGCATTCACAACTTCTGGAGGAAAGTTGTTCCACTGATTCATTGTTCTCACCGTCAGGAAATTCCTCCTTAGTTCTAAGTTGCTTCTCTCCTTGATTAGTTTCCACCCATTGCTTCTTGTCCTGCCTTCAAGTGCAGAATAGGTGCCCCTTGACCCCCTGAGATTTTGGAAGCCTGCTATCATGTCTTCCCTGGTCCTTCTTTTCATTAAACGAGGCATACCCAGTTCCTGCAACCGTTCTGAAATATTTGGGCTGGTCACATGACCCCCTTCCTTCCCCTGGGAGCAAGTGAGCCTTCTTGAAAGTTCTGTCTACAGGCAGCAAGGAAGCAAAGCTTTTCAACCCCTCTCCACTAGCCACAGGCTCACAACCAGAATACAGCCCAGAAAAAGCTTGAAGCACCCCCGCACCCCTAAATCAAAGTTTCCCCCTTCTCAATCTTCCCATTTTACAGGTAATCCTCGACTTACAACCAGAGTGGAGCCCCAAAGTTTCACTTGCTAAACGAGATGGTGGTTAAGTGAGTTTTGCGCAGTGGTGGCATTCAACCGGTTCACACCACTTCGGCCGAACCGATTGTTAAATTGCTGGGTGGCCCCCTCTCCTCCCCCCCCTTCCAGAAGTCCCCATGTGCCCCTTTTGGCTCTCAGGTAAGTGCAGGGAGGCCTACTAGGCCCAAAATGGGGTGTGTGGGGGGGGGGCGGTGTGCCCCCTGTGACCCGTTTTTGCTCCCAGGGGGGTGCAGGAGGCTGAGTGCTGCTTGTCACACACCCCTGGCCACGCCCACCATGGCCACGCCCACCCAGCCGGTCATTAGGGCAGAGAACTGGTTGTGAAATTATTTGAATCCACCACTGGTTTTGCCCCATTTCACCACCTTTCTTGCCGCCATCATTAAGCGAATCGTGGCAATTCTTAAGCGAGTCAAAGGGTGGTGAAGTGACTCTGGCTTCCCCATTTGACTTTGCTGGTCAGAAGGTCGCCAAAGTGTGTGTGTGGGGGGGGTCACCTGATCTCCAGTGCAACCGTCATAAGCATGAGCCAGTTGCCAAGCGTCAGAATTTGGATCATGTGACCCGTGGGGGGTGCTTTAACAACGGTGAGTGGTCCATAAATCCCCCTTTTTTTCAGTGCCACTTTGAATGGACAACTAAACAAACGGTTGTAGGTCAGGGAGTACCTACGTTGTTCTTTCCCTCAGCCTGCCCAAGCACCGTTTCTCTTTTTCCTTTTTTTATAGAAAAGGTTGGTTAACACTCACAGAGCTGTACACCCCAGCTGGAGCGAGAAAGCAGCCCCTCAGTTTGGGACGATGGGCCCAGCCATCTTTACAGTACCTGTCTCTCAGGTGCAGAAAAAGAAAGGCCGACAGGTGGAGGTCAGGCTCCCTCCTCCTCCTCCTCCTCCTCCTCCTCCTCCTCCAATCCGGCTGCTTCTTTCACAGATCTGTCTTTCTCCTCTTGTCCCTCTGGACCATCCAGAACAGCTCAACCCGCTTTCGCCAGAGACTCAGACAAACTGCTTTCCACGCTCCGAAGTGCCGCCAACCTCCTGGCCGGGGATAAACTCCAACTCTCCCTCGGGGTGGGGTGCCACCCTAAGAACGCGTGGAGAAGGGGTAGGGTGGGGTGACCCCCTCAACGGTCTCTCTCTCACCGGGATCTGGGTTCAGATCTCTCGATCTGAGCCGGATGGCTGTTGTGGTCCCATCTCTGCTAACTGTTGCCAGTCACCTTCCTGTGGAGTTGAGCAGCAGCGTGTAAGTCCAGATCCGAAGAGATCCTGGTTCGATCTGTGCCAGGCCCTTGGCTTCTCCTCCTTCCCCTGCCTTTCTTTTCTTCCCCAAAGACTTCAACACTTTCATCCGGCAACGGTTTAGCAACAGTCGGTCGCTTCCAAACGAGCTTTGAAAAGATCCCGGAGAGGGCCTTCCTTTTTCACCTCTGGTTTCATCCGAGTGGTTTTCTGGCAGAAGCCCACAAACGGCCCTTGAAGAGCCCCCTTCCCCAGAGCTGGCTTGTCAAGGCTGGGTGGGCCTGTTGTTCACAGCGCCGATGAAAAGAAAGTCTTTCTCCTTTTAAAAACAAAATAAAAAAATCTCACCCACCCGATCCACCAAATGATCAAAGGATTCCCTCCGGGAGCTGGCTGCAGGATAAATCCTTTCTCCCCCGTCAGGCTCGGCTTCTTCAGAAACCTGCAAAAGCCATTTGGACAAAGTGGTTAGAGGCGAAGGGAGGAGGGGCGGAAGGCTGAGGAGATGGCATAGCATGGTGGGTGGGGAGGTGTGGAAGGGAGGGGGGTTAATGCTGGCAGAAGCGCCAAGCCTGACAGATCAAAGGTAGCAACTGAGTGACATGCGCCGGGCTACCAAGAAGCATCACCACCAGCACCACCACAGTGGCCTTGCTTCACAGTTGCTGGGACAGATGGCGGAGGCGGGACGGACGGATGACACTTTGCAATTTCAGGCCAATTTGGGCTCCCCAAAGTCCTTGTTGGGCTTCCTCAAAGAGCAACAGAGGCTGAATTCGAATCTTTCCACCCATCAAGGCACCACTTCATGAACACAGTAACAGAGTTGGAAGGGACTTTGGAGGTCATCTAGTCCAACCTCTTTGCTCACGCAGAACACCTGCACTAGGGATTCGAACCGCCGAACTGCAAACTTTCTGATCGACAAGCTCACTTGTCTTAGCCACTGATCCACCTAGTCAAGCTTTAGTTTAACAATGATGTTAAATTACGATATTTAACAACAGTGACAAAATGGAACATGACTCGCTTCACTGCTGCCTTGCTTAGCGGTGGAAATTCTGGCCCCAATGGTGGCTGTAAGTGTTGTGACCTAGGCTTCCTTAGTCATTACAAGACACAGTGAGTCCCAAACAAACCTCTTTTATTGTAACAGCTGAGAATTACTTCTTTCCCAGCTGAGTCCAAATTAATTGCAATACAAGTCCTTTGGACTTCAGGCTTATCACAAACCTTTATCTTTTTTGACACCCTGCCAAAGGCCTTTCTTGGCAAAGCCCCACGAAGTTCAGAAACAAGAGATGCCGACTGGAAAACAGATTTAGCAACGTTGCTTTCCTACAAAGAGCCCACGTGCCTTTGCTGCTCTTTTAAGCCTTATGGGAGGGGCCAATCATCTCCTGGCCTTACTCCTGAGTCGTCCCTTTTGCTTTAGCTGCTCTTGTCTTCTGGCAGCTCTGCGCATGCGTGCACTAGGAACAGGCTCCTCCTGTTCCTCTGCCTCTCTGCTGTCCGACTCTGGGAGCTCCGGAGTCAGCGCATCACACCCAGATGGCGCCGGCCCCATCTCTGCCTCCGACACAGAGCCCTCATCCTGTCCTTCCCCAGAGTCCAGGACTGGCCCATGTTCCTCCCCAGCCTCCTCACTGTCCAACTCCGCTGCCAGCTCTGCAGGCTGCTGGCAGACCACAACAGTAACATGGCTTTCTCTGATTAAGTCAGACTGTATGGTGCTCAAATGGAGGCGGGTGTGTGTGTTTCTCTACCAAAAGACACAAAGCAGTCTGCCTCTTTGGGGACCCTCAATCCTGCCTCCCCTATTCCAGTTTTCAGGTGGTGACTTCTCCCCAGAACATTGGAAAACCTCCTGATCTCTCTTATGCATGAAAAATACCTTGATGCTAACCCCTCAGTTCTGTGTGCACCTTGATGGGTTTTAGTTGGAATCCAGTGTGTGTGTAGTAGCATGTGTGTAGTAGCATGTGTGTGTGTCGGGGGCAGAGCAATGTGTGAACCGAGCTTCTGCAAACCGCTGCAGATTCTCCTGTCTGGCGTTGAGTGTGGCTGGTACCATTTGGGCTATACGGGGGTCTACAGGTGGCAAGTGAGCTTGTGAATAATAGATGAAAAGAAGTGAAGAGAACGCAAGACCAGCATTTTTAGCAGCAACCCCTTGTCCTTGGTTAATAGTTAAGTTTCTTCCCGGAGTTTCACTTAGAAGCCAGCAGGAGGGGGAGGCAAAAATGGAGAATTTAACTCCGACATTTCTCTCATCATTAGTTTCTGTAGGAGAAAAGGAGGCAGAGCTGGGGAGGGCAGGGTGAAGCACGTTATCAGCTTAGAATCGTTACATTGCCACAAACAGCCCAAGTCCAACCCCTCTTGAACTCTTAGTTGACCCATCTCTGGACTAGAAGATCTCCAAGGTCCCTTCCAACTCTGTCATTCTGTACAGGTGGTCCTCCACTTATAACCGTCATAAATACAAACATAAATTTTGATCACGTGACCGTGGGGATGCTGCAATGGTTATACGTTCAAGGATGGGTTGCAGGTCATTGTTTGTCAGTGATTTTAAGTGGTCTCTAAATGAAGGGTTGTAAGTCAAGAACTACCTCTATTCTCCTTCCGAGCAGGATCCTGCCTGCCTCTGCCTTGTAAACTTCCAGCGCTCACAATTGGTTGTGTCATTAAGGAAAAGGGGAGAGGTTTTCAAGGGAAGGTGGGAGGATGACCATATTCCCATTTTAAAAAAATAATAATCTGGAAACATTTACCTATCTCTGGTTTTTAAGAATCTTTGCTGAGATTTGCTCACTTGCCTTTGAAAGAAAATCACAGCATGGAAGCAACTTCTTTACACAGCCTAAAGCACAAGTTGGGTGAAGTGTGTGTGTGTGTGTGTGTGGCCAGGCTCTTCTGTCTACCACCAGAACAGGGGGAAGCAGGCCTTCCATTAATTATGAACTCTCGACAAGCGTCATGGTGAACCTATGGCACGTGTGCCAGAGGTGGCACGCAGAACCCTCCCTGTGGGCACATGCGCCATCACCAGCTGCTCTTTTACTTTCTGATGTGCATATGAGTACCAGCTAGTTGGTCTTCATGGGTGCCAGAGCGCCTGAAAACAGCCTGAAAAACAGCCTGGGTTTTGGCCATTTTCCGGGCTGTTTTTCAGGCTGTTTTTCAGGCTGTTTTTCAGGCTGTTTTTCAGGCTGTTTTTTGGGCTGTTTTTGGCCCGAAAAATGACCCGAAAAACAGCTTGAAAATGTCCAAGAAACGGCCAAAAAGCAGGCTGTTTTGGGGCAGTTTTCAAACTGTTTTTCGGGCAGTTTTCAGGCCATTTTTTGAGCCAAAACCTGTCTGAAAACCGCCCTGAAACTGGCCCGAAAAACAGCCTGAAAAAGGCACCAAAAATGCCCCAAAACCAGGCATGTAAGCGCTGGCCAGCTGGTCTTTGGGTTTCCGGTGCTCCGGTGTGTGCGCATGGACATGCGTCCCAGTTTGGGCACTTGGTCTACAAGGACTTCCCCGTTATTTGTAAATTAGCTGTTTTCACTCCCCTCCTTTTCATCCTTTTCTTTTCCTTTCTTTCCAAAAAGAGCTTTTGAGAAATGAGGCCAGGCAGGGAGGGAAGCCTTGTGTTTTTCTCCGTGCCTGGAAAAGAGAGAGAGACACACACAAGAGGCGCAGATAAGGAGCCGTTGCTGAGATAGCGTTCTGCCTCTTGGGGAACATGGGAAGATTGCAGCGAGTTGAGCAGAGCAGAAAACAAGAAGGTCTCGGTGGGTTTATGTCGCTGGAGCTAAGCAACCAAGACTGTCTCGGCTTCCAACATGGGGGGGGGGGAAGCAATATCTGGTTGTGATACATCTGAAAAGGGTCAAAGCTGAGCTCGTGGCGAGAGACAGCAGCAAAAAGAGACCTTGCTTGGTGGCTCACCTAATTAATGCTCTGAACTAAGTGCTTCAGCTTAGTTCCAGATGCCAGCAATTAGTGTTGGTTC
>JANHFM010006729.1:27394-40493 GCA_032468115.1 Grayia smithii
AACAGTTTTCAATTATGCATTAAAAGGGTATTTAGAATATGGATTTTGGAAAGTTAGAAATGGATTAAGGGTCTACAGAATATTTTGAATATTGGAATATTTCTCTGAGGCAAGCTTGATAAGATGAACACAACATGTTGTAATGATGCTAGAGAACAAGAACAAGTTGCAACAGATAATTTTGAAATTATTTTGAAGGGGGACTTACGTTAGTTGTGATAAAAAAAAGAGAAGGATATAGAGAAAAATATAGACATACAAATGGAACTGATAAATTAAATGGACAAATATTCCCTAAAGAAAATATACAATTTTTGAACCAGGAAATAGACTTTGATAATTTTTTATTACTATATATACAAAGGAACTCTATTAAGGTCTTGTAAGATTCTATTGCAGGGGACAAACAAAATGATGGATGTTATTTATTGGATACACAAAAGAAATCTGTTAAAGTTCTGAAAGAATTGCGGCTCCAACATGAATAAAAAACTAGCTCTTTGAAGGGACTAAAAATGAGATTCTTAAAAACTCAGGGAAGGTTTACAAAATTAGCTTATTCAATCAGAGCTAAAAGAGAAAAAACAGTTGTATCTGGTTTCCCTTACTGGATTTCTGTTAACAAAGAACAATTGACAAAGCATTTGGATTTTGGTTTTTACTTACGAGATATACTATGGAATGAAGAGAAATTATGTATTTAGAGATGGAAATAAACTATTAAAATTGCCTTGGATGAAGCGTGAAGTTAATTTTTGTTTTCTTTTTTTCACACTTATTTTTCTTTTTGTATTTTACTGTTCGTATTTTTAAAAAGCAACAGTGTTGCTTTTATTGTTTTCAATCATAAAATTAGTCTGGAAGAATCCTTCTTTGGATTCCTCTTTTGCTTTACTTTATTTACATACCTTGACCTTGTCCAAGTCTCTCCTAAGGATTCCCACAATGCCATTTCCTTTGGTGTTAGATGCCCTTTCAGAAAATCTATAGTATCCTTGGAAAGAAGTGGATTGAGGATGGACCTTGCAAATTCAGGGCCTCCACTGCTGTTAACTATCTGGATTACAAACAAGAAATCACAAATGAGAATTTCCAATAATCTTTTATGGTTAAAACGTTTGGAAGTATCAATCTTTAGGCCTTTTCAGGTAGTTCTTGACTTATGACAATTGAGGCCAAAATTTCCATTACTTTGTGAGACAATAGTTAACTGAATTTTGCCCCATTTGATGACCGCAGATGTTAAGTGAATCACTGCAGTTGTTAAGTTAGTAACACTGCTGTTAGGTGAATCTGGCTTCCCCATTGACTTTGCTTGTCGGAAGGTTGCAAAAGGGAATCACGTAATTCTGGAAAACTGCAAATGTCATCAATAAATGCCAGTGGCCAAGCATCCATATTTTGATCACGTGGCCATAATGCTGTAGTAGTCATAAGGGTGAAAAACAGTCATTCAGTGGAGTTGTAACTTTGAATGGTCACAAAATAAATGGTTATAAGTCAAGGACTACCTGTATTTAAACTACTGGATCAGGAAAACATCTGGAAATCAAAGTTTAGCCATGGACTTTTAATTCCAGATGGGTGCCATGCCAAGATATTGTTTTAAATAGTACTCGGGTGATAAATAGGAGTTAATGTACTGTTTACTGGATGCTCACAGCATGTTTACTTTTCTAAAGTCCATATTTGCAGTACAGACACAATTGAGTGCAAAATGCACTACACTACTCAAGTGAATGGGTTGGTGCCATCTATATCGTCCAGAGAATGTGTTATGTTAAGAATGTTGCCATTGACAGCAATGGCAAAGATTTAGTTGAGGGAGATGCAGTTTTTAAGTAAAGTTGTAAATCAATATATAATATACCTTTCAGGTGCACTTCCAATTTTATTCTGTTTTATCATTCAAAAGTATGGTCATTTAATTTTCTATACACCTCTGTACCAGCTAAGAGCCCAAGATCAAAAGTTTCAATTACGGAATAACTAATTTTAGGCTTATCAACGTTTGAAAAATTAACCACAAAGAAGGTTAAATGTTATTATTGTTGCATAAGGGTTTGATGAAGCGGGTTCATGTGTGTCTGCAAAAGAGAACAGTGGGGAGCAAGTATCCAAAGGTGTATTCTGTCATCAAAACTCAAACCCTGTTGCTTATATACTTGGAGCACAATTAAAGAAGGATTTGTACTGTCACATGATTCTATTGTGGAATCACATTTGTGAGAGATTATGGGAAGGCTGGAAAGGGTGCATAAAGACCACACTTGGAATAGTGCATTCAGTTTTGGTTGCCACGATGTAAAAAAGAAGTTGAGACTCTAGAAAGAGTGCAGAGAAGAGCAAGAAAGATGATTAGGGGACTGGAGGATGAAAACGGCCTTCCTGCTTACACAGCTTGACAACCATGTCTTGTTATTTTTTCCATCATTGTAGTTAGTAATGAATGGCTATGACTGGATTGTGATCCCCCAAACGTTTTAAACAATGCATGTTATGCTTTAAGAATGCAATAGCATTTAGACTTTGGACTTAGACTTATATACCACTTCAGAGTGCTTACCCACCCTCTCTAAGCGGTTTACAGAGTCAGCATATTGCTCCCAACAATATGGGTCTTCATTTTACTGATCTCAAAAGAATGTAAGACTGAGTCAACCTTGAGGGAGTGAAGACTGAACTGCTGGCAGTCTTCAGAGTTAGCCTGCAATACTACATTGTGACCACTGGGCCACCACAACTCTTGTAAGAGTCTTCTATTGTATTGTAAGAGTTCTGTTTTTGCTGGAAAAGACTAATACAGCTACCTTTTGAAAATTGTAAAAATCTGTAACTACCCCAGATTTTTCTTTTAGAAAGAGTGTTCTGTTTTCTCTGCTTTTTTGGTGGTGCACAAAATTGTCACGTGCCTCTCCAGAGAAATAAATACAGAAGTTGACTCATTAGATATGATAGCCTTGCTATTTCCATTCTCAGATATTATGGGGAAACTGAAGTAAATCCTTTCAACTTGTCATGAGCCTTTCAACCTCCTAGGTTACTATTTTGGAATACTGTAACTCAATCCCTAATCTGGAATAGAAGAAACAGGCTAGAAAAATGTAATATGCGTCAAAAACATGCCTACTGCTGATTTAGTTACCCTTCTCAACCTACTCCCCAAAATTACATGCAATGGTTAGAATTCAGGGAATCAGAAGTCAACATATCTGGATGCCATTAGATGAGGAATGCGGGATTAAAATTTATTAAATAAGGGAGAATTTATACCAGTTCCAGTGGTCCAAACAGGAAATGGAGTAATTCTGAAGCACTTGGATCCTGAATATGTTTTTTCAGTTTGGCCTGAGAAGAGAAAAAAAAACCAAGTTAAATCTAAACCTATTTTATATTCAACTATGTTATAAAACTGTTCAAAAATAAAATGCAAACAGAAAAAACATTTAGCAACTCCAAGAAATGCCCAAGAAGATATCCATCATATTTCAACCCAGATGGTATAAACTATTTCTCTCTAAAGTGACATAAATCATATATTCAGGTTCTTGTACAAAGTCAAATTAGGTATTGTATTATGACTCTATCTTATTCCCATGATCAAGTGGGCAGTTGGCCTCTTGGCATTAGATCAACTATTGCAGGAATTACTAAGATTAACTTGATCCCACTTAATCTAGAAGAGTTCTTTTGAGGTTTCTAAGGAACATACAGTTGTATTGTTAGTCAAACATTGTTTAAATAGTAAGAGCTTGTTTAAATTGTATAATGGGCTACAACATAGCACCTGAAAGAGCTAAACTGCAAAGGAAACTCTATGAATTGCTTTGTTCATTGGTATTGATATGGGAGATGGACAGATCTAGTCGTTATACTGGAAAAAATGTGCTAGCTTGTTGCTATTTCCACAAGACTCAATAGATAGATAGAAGCAGTCTGGCAACTGCTTGTGTAGCCTTTCTCCCATTCTGCAAGAATCAGTCTGGCAACTGCTTGTGTAGCCTTGACACTTCTCCTTTTTGGCAAGAACCAGCATAACACTGTAGTAAATCACAGCGTGTCACTTTCTCTGAGAAGGGCGGCCACATACAAGTAGTTCTCGATTTATAACCATTTGTCGAATGACAGTTAGAAGTTACAACAGCACTGAAAAAAGTGAGTTATGACTGTTTTTCACACTTACAACCATTGCAGCATCCACACAGTCCTGTGATCAAAATTCAGATGCTTGGCAATTAGCAACAATATTTATGAAGGTTGCAGTGTCCCAAGATCATCACTGATAAGTAAAGTCAATGGGGAAGCCAGATTCACTTAACAACTCTGTTACTAACTTAACAACTGTAGTGATTCACTTAACAAGAAAGGGCAAGAAAGGTTGTGAAACTCATTTAACAACTGTCTTGTTTAGCAACAGAAAATGTTGAGCTCAGTTGTGGTTGTAAGTCGAGGACTACCTAAATGTTTGATTAATAAATAAATAAATAACACAGCATAGTAAAAATCAGATGTTGTATCCATTCATCCATTTGTCTACCTACCAATCTACTTGGGATTATTTCCTTCAAGAGTGCAAGATGCTTTACAAGGCACTCCTCCACTCACCTTCTTTTCCCACATAGCATCCTTATCAGGCAGGGCTTGCTAAGGAAGAAGGAATTTCTAGGACTGAAGGTAAATTTGAACCTGCCTTGCCAAGTTCCGTAACAATGCCTGAACCAACATATCCCATACCTCTTATATGACACACATGGTAAGGTTGTCTTAAGATTTGCACAGGTACTGAACTAGCATATTAAACGTGTGATTTGCCAATAGTGCAACATTCCACCACCCTGTGCTCTCACATAGGGCTGCACTCCTCAGGGTTCCATCGGCCAGACAATGTCGGCTGGTGGCGCCCAGGGCGAGGGCGTTCTCTGTGGGAGCACCAGCCCTCTGGAACGAACTACCCACCGACCTCCGGACTGCCCCTGACCTCCGCTCCTTCCGTCGTGATCTAAAGACATGGCTTTTTAATCAGATCTGCTGATGGGATCGGGTTTTTTATTTTTTTTTAAAAAAATCTGTCTTAATCTAAATTATTAGCTATTAATTTTATTTTATATTGTCTCTTTTAATTGCCTTGTGAGCCGCCCCGAGTCCCTCGGGAAAAGGGCGGCATATAAATAAAATTAATAAATAATAAATAAATGAATTTGCCAAAAGGGTAATGATCTTGCACATGGCGCACATATTATTTGGTTTTTTACAGTTTCTATCTCTCTAAGTATATTTTTAGTCAAATGCTGCGGAGGGGAAACTTACTGTGTTTTTTTTTCTCAACAAGATCATACTATCAGAAAATTGTTAGAAAGAATTGATGCATTTTTTCTTCTGTATGACAGTCAAGTGTCTCTACTAAGCAGGATAGTTAAGTATTTTGTCCTCCCTGCTTTGGCTTGATTTTAAGAATGAACTTGCAAAACAAATAGTTTTCGAACAAATAAATAGGATTCTCATTGTCAATAGTCAGCACTTGGCTGGGGATGATGTCAATTGTAATCCAACATATCTAAGAGCTCAGGGTTTGGCAAGGCTGGACTAGGGACATGCTGAGAATAACCAGTTTGAGAATAACCATTTGTGACTTGAGCAAAACTAGTTCTTGCTAACAACCCAGTTTTTAAAAAAAAGGTTTTAGGGGTCACGTTTAAGAATTTGACTGGATGATTGGTGGGAACAAGTTTAAATTTTTCTCTACAAACAATTGTTGCGTTCAAAATTGTTGCTTCTCCCTTTTCATGGACAAATAGAAGCAGAAATGAGACTTCATTATATGACATGACACGTAACATGTATACAAGTTAATCTACCAGTGCAAGAGAGTATTTGTCCTGTATGCTGATATTTTGTGAATGGATATTTTTTGGGGGGGATCTTCCTTTAATATTGCCTTTGACTGTTTGTCACAGCCTCCAGCTCCCATTTTCCAGTAGTAAATGTACATATAGGATCTCTCTGAGGGTAATTCTCAATGCATCTTATGATCAGGTGACACAAAAACTAATGGTCAACTTTGTGACTTTGTGACTCAACTTTGTGCTTTTTTTTTTTTTGCAACATTGTAAAGTTGTTTACTACTTTCTACTGAGATTCTCAACTCTTTTGACTATATAAGCATAATATTTGGTTGATTTCCAATAACAGCATGACGCAAGTAATTATGCCATTATCTATCTCAGGGGTCTCCCAACTGGGCAACTTTAAGACTTATGGACTTCAAAGCTGGCTGAGGAATTCTGGGAGCTGAAGTCCACAAGTCTTAAAGTTGCCCAGTTGGGAGACTCCTGATCTATCTAGTTGAAACAAGATTATACCCAACATCCTTTGCTTCTTACCAGAAGATTTAGTGCCAGCTTGATTTTCTGAAAGCAGTCAAGAAACTCACTTTCCTGTGGAGGTCTTGCGCGCAGAGTCAGAACTCCCTCTTTAGACCAAAAGATAATAAACACATTATTTTTTTTAAAAAAAAAATTGACATAAAGAAACATTAATGTGGCATGTTGACCATAATAATCTACATTCCTTGAGGGCACTTAAGTGTTTGAAATATCAATCTCACCCAACTGGATGCCCTTCGGTGCAACGGGTTGTATCTTCATTAATTCCACAGCCAGCACAACCAGTGGGGATGACCAGTAGTTCTGCCATCTGTTAATGGCAGGCTCTGTAGTCCTACTGTATATATTTAGAGTCTCCATATGAGAAAATGCTGAAACAGTCTACAAATAAATAGCCACCTAACCCTATCAAGTGTAGTTAAAAGCCATCTCTATAAACACTGGTGGTCAAAATACCAGTATATTTTTCCCTCATGTTCTAGGCTGATCAGAAACAGAGCTATTGGATTGGGAGTTGCTTGGTTCTCAAAGGCCTTATAGGCAAAATTAAATATTGACTCAGTCCTTTGGGACACACTGAGAGATGGTTTTTTCTCATTGGAAACATTGGAGGTTTTTAACTATGCCTTTTATTACATGCCTATGTGCTTTTAGTTATTGTTTCCTAATTAAAAGAGCATCAGTTTACAGGAAGAAATGAATCACTGAACTTGGACCCAAATCACAATGGTGAAAAAAAAAAGGCCCCATCCTGACAGTGAATGGCCAGTGTTCCTACCCTCTGCCTCAAAGCCTAAGATGGCAAGACCAAAAAAGAGCTAGAAATGAAAAGAGGACCCTGATTCATCTTGATCCAGTGGCTTTATTTTTTGAACAGGAGGAGAGAAACGGAGGAAGTAAAGAGGTGAGTGGAGTTTAGAACTGGCCTGGAAGTCAGTATTTGAACTGGATCCTTCAAACCTGATGGGATAGGGTGTGCAGTGCATTCAGAAAGTATTCAGCCCCACTTCACTTTTGTCAATTTTGCTATGCTGCAGCCTGATTCTACAGTTGAAATTCATTCTTTTCTCATTAATTTCCACTTAGTACCTCATAATGACAAAGTGAAAACAGAATTTTAGAAATGTCTATACATTTATTAAAAAGAAAAAAAAAGAAATATCACATGGGTATAATTATTCTTTACTTAGTATTGTGTTAAAGCACCTTTGGCAGCAATTACAGCTTTGAGTCTTTTGGGGTACGATGTGACAAACTTTGCACACCTGGATTAAGGGATTTTCTGCCATTCTTCTTTGCAAATCCTCTCAAACTCACTGAGGTTGGATGGTGACCGTAGGTGGACAGCCATTTTCAGGTCCCTCCAGAGATATTCAATAGGGTTTAAGTCAGTGGTGGGTTGCCCCCGGTTTGGTCCGGTTCGCGCAAGTAGGTAGCGGTGACGCTGTGACGTCACCGAACCGGTTCGCAGCGTCCCGGACCCGCGCCCACCCGCGCGGCCGAACTCACCTTTTTTTCAAAAAATCGCCGAAATTAGCTCTCTGTGCATGCGCAGAGCGCTTTTTCGGTGGTTTTTTTGGAAATTAAAGTTTCTGCGCATGCGCGGTAGCGCGGTTTACGCGTGTGCGTGAGCGAAGCGAGCCCGCGCGCGCAAATTTTGTGCACGCGCGTGCACGAAGAGAACTGGTAGCGAAGGTGGGTAGAACCCACCCCTGGTTTAAGTCAGAGCTGGGGCACTCTAGGACATTCACAGTTATCCCTAAGACACTCCTGTGTTGTTTAGGCTGTTTGCTTAGGATTGTTGTCATGTTGGAAAGTGAACCTTCGACTTAGTCATAGTTTCTGAGTGCTATAGAACAGGTTTTTATTGAGGATATCCCTGTACTTTGCTCCATTCAACTTTCCCTCAACCCTGACCAGTCTCCCAGTTCCTGCTTCTGAAAAACACCCGCATAGCATGATGCTGCCACTACCATGCTTCACTGTTGGGTTGATATTGGGCTGGCGATGAGCAGTGCTTGTTTTCCTCCAGACACAATGTTTAGAAGTGAGGCCAAACAATTCAATCCTTGTTTCATCAGACCAGAGAATCTTGTTCCTCACAGTATGAGAGTCCTTCGGGTACTTTTTTGCAAACTCCAAGCAGGCTTTCATGTGTTTTGCATTGAGGAGAGATTTCTGTCTAGTCATTTTGCCGTAAAGTCCAGATTGGTGGAAGGCTGCAGTGATGGTTCTCCTTCTGGAACTCTGTCCTATCTCCATACAGGATCTCTGGAGTTCAGTCAGAGTGACCATTAGGTTCTTGGTCACCTCTCTTACTAAGGCCCTTCTCCCCCAATTGCTCAATTTGACCGGGTGACCAGCTCTTGGAAGAGTCCTGGTTGTCCCAAATGTCTTCCATTTGAGAATTATGAAGACCACTGAGCTTAGGAACCTTCAGTGCAGCAGAAATTTTATTGTAGCCTTCCCCAGATCTGTGCCTTGCAATAATCCCGTCTCTGAGCTCTGCAGGCAGTTCTTTTCTCCTCATGGCTTTTGCTCTGCTACAGTATGCCTTGTCAACTCTGTAGAGGCCTTCTATAGAGAGGTGTGTGCCTTTACAAATCATGTTCAATCAGTTTAATTTATCACAGGTCGACTCCAATCAAGATGTAGAAACATGTCAGCAATGATCAAGAGAAATGGGGGGCACCCGAGTTAAATTTCTCATGTTGTTGCAAAGGGTCTGAATAGTTATGCCAATATGATACTTCAGTTTTTCTCTTTAATAAATTTACAGACATTTTTAAACTTCTGTTTTCACTTTGCAATTATGGGGTACTGAGTGTAGATTGATGAGGAAAAAAATGAATTTCAACAACTGTAAAATCAGGCTGCAGCATAATAAAACTGACGAAAGAGAAGGGGGTCTGAATGCACTATATATGAAAGTAGGCATCACTTAACAGAACTGGTTTAATAATAATAAGCTACATCATGTGATGCAGTGGGGTCATCATTTAAAAAAAACCAAATGTGGCTCTTGAAAAGAGTCCTTGAGGCTGATATTTGTTACGTCTTTCACTTTCATGATGTGCATCTAATGATATATAAAACAAACACGAAATCTCATTTTTCATTCAGCTGAAATTTTCAGAAAAAAACCTATATTTGTGTTTATTTTGATAAAAAGTTGCAAGGGTCACCAAGGCAAAAGAGAATTACTTGAGGGTTGGCTGGTACTTCTAACCCCTGGACTGTGTGCCAATTTGCTTATTTGTAAAATAATTTATTGTCCAGATCCACAAGAAAAATTTATAAAGAATAACAAATCCACAAAGCCAATAAAATGACATCTACTCTAGTATTGACCTCTGTTATGGGTTCTCTCTCTTAAGGAGGTGCATCTAGTGAGGCCAAGAAGGAACCTTCTCAGTGGTAGCTCCCTCCTTGTGGAAAATTATCCCTGCAGAGATAAATTTGGCCCCAATTTTGATATTTTTTTGCATGGCCCTGAAGATACGTTCTACCAACATCCTTGGGGACCCCAGAGTGATTTGGAGCCCTTCAAGTGGCTGGTCTGATTTTTGTTGCCAGGGGAATGAGTGTTTATTGGGTTTTGTACGGGGTTTTATCTTTGTAAGTCACCCAGAGTCACCACGAGAGAGTTGGGCAGTCATATAATTTTTCAAACTAACAAAGGCAGCCCTTATACCATTATCACCCCTAAGCAGAACAAAAACATGTTCAAATCCTTCTGGAAATTGAGGACAAAACTGCACAGGGTGGGCTAAGTCAAAATAGAAAGGCTGTCCCATAGGCCATTATCCCTTTATCTCATTTCCAAACTGTGTCATCCCCATTTTGGACACAAACTAAGGATGCTCTCTTTTTCCCTTTTGAAGGACAAAATCCCCTGAATCTAACACTATACACCCTCTAAAAAGCCTTGTATTCAGTTGCTCCTACAGCCAATGATTTAGCTGTTGATACCTGCTGGTCCTTTCTTCTTGTTCTTCTTTCCCTTCTTCCTTTGGTTCAGTTGCCTGAATGCTTCTGCTGCTTTTTGAAGCTTGGCCACGAACAGCTCAATATCTTCGAGGGTGCAATTCAGTATTTGCTGCAAACACACAAACGAGAGAACTTAAGACAAAAACAATAGTCAGAAGCCATCCATGCTCACACAAACTTACTCTGCATCTCCCTGATTAAGAGTCAAAATGTTCATTGCAGCTTTAATCATGAACATTCAATGTGATCGGCAGGTACATTTTGTTTTAAATAATCACCACTAGGAAATCGTGGGCCGCCTCCAGGCCAGGTGGAGAGAAATGCTTGGACAAGAACATCTGTGATAACCCAGGCGTAGCACAAAGGCAACACAGCCAGAGAACCAGTATGAGTCCCTTTACTGGCACCAACTTTGCCCCCAACGTCCCGTTTACTCTCCAGACTGGAGAAAAGCTCTCCTACAAATCTACAGCAGCTTCTGGCTGCAGATACTCCAGTCCAAAAGCTGTAAGCAGAATGACTGCAATCAATCACTCCAGCAGGGTATGATAATGAGTCCCAGAAGTGAAGAATAATTCCAGTAAGACAAGATAAGCACACAGTAGCAGGACACTAATTCAAACAGTCAGGAGGAATGCCAGGAATGCAAGCCACAACTTTCAACACTAGATGAAGTCAGTGTTTGTTTCTGACAAATGCCCCTCCCAACTGCCTCTCCTTTAAATTCCATCCCCAGGTGTGCCTTGTGAAGGGAATCAGAGCACTTCCCTTCCTTGTAAGCCACGCAACCCACGTTGCTCTCTTCTGCGTTCTTCCCTGCGTGCCCTAGGATGAGGAGGGAGCGGGCCTTGGTCTTCATCTGAACCCCCTCTCCCTTGTTCTACTTCTCCACTGCTCTGCCCAGTCTGACTTTGTCCTTCCTCAGTTTCCTCCACAGCCAAAGCAACCACTCTCTTGCTCTCTGTCAGCTGTTCATCTTCCGTCTCTGGTTCAGACTCCGATGGGGGCATGACAGCATCTTTCCCTGCTATGTTCTTATTTGCATCTCAAAAAAAAAAAAAATTCTATTGGTAACACATGGACAATCAACAAATAGATTTTCCCATCAAGTGGTTACCTCAACTTCTCCCATATAACTTAAAAAAAATTACTATCACTAACCGTTTCTTTTTCAATCTTCTGTGCTAAAGCTGCACGAGACTCCTCATAATCCTGGGAGCTGCTACTTCGTCGATCATACTCTGGCAAAAACACAAAAATCAAAGTACAGTTAGTTCTCAATTTACAACAGTTCCTTTAGTGACCGTTCAAACAAAGGGACTGAAAAAAGTGAATTATGACCATTTTTCACACTTATGATCTTTGTAGCATCCCCTTGATCATGTGATCAAAATTCAGATGCTTGGCAACTGGTTCATATTAATGACCATTGCTGTATCCCAAGGTCATGTGATCACCTTTTGCGACCTTCTGACAAGCAAAATCAATGGGGAAGCCAGATACATTTAACAACCGGGTTAAGAACTTATCAGCTGCAGTGATTAACTTAACAACTGAGGCAAGAAAGGTCGTAAAATGGGGCAAATTCACTTAATAAATGTCTCACTTAACAACAAAAATTTTGGGTTCAGTTGTGGTCGTAAATTGAGGACCACCTGTATTGTCAATGGAAAGAAAAAAACCAGGAGTGGAATTAAATTACTTGTTTAAAAACATTCCCTGTGTCAAGCTACCCTATGAAGCTTTCTTTGACATGAATATGAGGAATATACAGTAGATATATGGATTCTGTCGAAAGAAAACAGAAGGAGTAGTTTGGAAACTAAATGTATTCATTAAAAACTCAGAAGGTGGAAGCATCACAAAGTTATTTATTTTATTGCTCTGGATGTAACAATCATACATCTAAGAAAATTTGGCAGAGCTTCATCAGTTTGGCCGATTCCAGACTCTGTTGTGCAGAAAGAGCTGTGCGGGCCTCATTGCCAAGGATCTGTCAGATAAGAGCTGCAATAAAATTGTTCTTGAGCACAACTCGCATAAACCTTTAAAATGTGTCCTTTTTTAGCCATCCCTGTAGGAAAACTGAATTTGACTTGTTTTCAAACAGACTTTTTGGAAAGAAAAGAATCAGAGTAACCAGATTTTGAAAGTAAATACTATGTGGAACTAGCTATTTCTAGCACGGTCCAGAATCCAGGTATTCTCATCTAACAAGTTCATCTGACACGCAGCAAGATCCATGAAATAACTACAAAGTGTATCTCTAGAAACATGTTTTAAATCAACTTGCAACATACATTGAGGTGGAAAGCTGGCTGATAGTCAAGTTCATAATTTGGGAAACATCTTTTGATAAACATGGAAGATGAACTGAAATGCAAATGTATAACTTGCTTTAAAAAGCATACACAAAGACCATCTCCTTTTATCACTGGACATTATTCCTGTTTTGCAAAATTAAATTTTAAAATAGGATTCTTGTTCTCGGGATGAAAGTATAGCTCTGTTAAGAAGTCCAGACAAAACTGTTTTCTATCCAATAAGTTTAAAGCATCTTAAACCTTCAATTAAACAAAGTTTTCAGTGTCAAACTGACACAATGGATGGGGATGGTGGGTTATAGTTCCTTATATATTATGTAGAACTCAGTTCTACAGAGGAATCATTGAGTCTGTCATCTGCACCTCTATAACTGTCTGGTTTGGCTCTGCAACCCAACAAGA
>JANHFM010006729.1:40593-52032 GCA_032468115.1 Grayia smithii
TGTACACCGAGAGCGTATGCACCAAGACAAATTCCTTGTGTGTCCAATCACACTTGGCCAATAAAGAATTCTATTCTTATGCATGAGGGCATCAAGTCAGGAAAAGCTGCCACATACAATAAAAGTTCCCTTGAGAGAAAAACTCTGTGTCAAGATTGAATCGCTTTGCTTCTTTCAAACCTAATGCTTTTCAACTTGCCAATGAACTGGGGGGAGGGAAGGGGGAAATAGAATGCTGAGAATGTGTGCATGGATTGTGAGACCCTGGCAACCATCAAGGTCCCCACTGCAGGTGTTTGAGAAAGAGATGGACTGTTCCCCTAACAAAAGGATGTCTCATAATTAGACGGGTGGGGAGAAAGGGAAAATATTGTTTAACTAAGCAAGCATTTGTGCGGTAACACCAGAGTTGGGTTTGATTCTTTAGTACCAAAATGGTGTATCCAATAAAGTTTTACTTTTGGGAATTCAAAGCTCCTGAGAGTATTTCCTTATTTTAGGTTCACTAAAACAGTTGACACTCAAATTTTGTAAATTTTGCGTCTCTGAAGAAAATCAGCAGGTGAAGCTTTCCTCTGCATTCTATCACTAGATTGGCTAAAAGTTTATCTCTTAGTGTGCTATCCATCATGCAATTATAAAGTTGCATCAAGCTCTTATTAATTAAAAAGGCAGTGGCTCTGTTCTGGTCCTTCTGGTTTCTTCAGTAGGAAATCTGCATGTCCACCCATTTTGCATAAATTGCTGTAGAGTAGCTGACAGGTTAACATCCCTTATTTTTTCTTGCAATGCTTGTGCTCTTGATGGAGCTACAGCATCCTTTTTTCCTTTAGCTTTGGGTTGCTGCTAATTCACATGGCAAAAATCTCTGCTATCTTTGAAAAAAACCCAGCATATGCAGGGAGGGGTTCTTTTGCTGTAATCAATCCCATTATCCACTGCCTCCTACTCACTGGGACAAATAGGTCCTTGTGAGACGGCAATGGATTAGAGGAGAAAAAGAAACTAGGACTTTGTGATTGCTGGAAGAAGTAATGACCAGAGAGGGGGAGTTCCTAGATGAACACCAGGAAATGTTAGAAACTAGTATCAGTTAATCAGTAGCTAGTACCAGCTGGAAGTGTGCACAAAGTTTGTGAGATGGAAAATAGACTCTGTATCAAGTGGATAGCTCTAGATTCAGCAATAGATTTCTGGATGATTTGTAACAGTCTGGCAAGAATCTCTAACTCTTAATTGTTTAATAGCAACAGCACCAAAGACTCCTACCTCACCTCTGTTCTGATCAGCAAGAATCAGATCAATTATGATGGCCTATCCATCTTTGGACATACACAGTTTTGCATGAGGTTCTAGTAAAGCCCAAGGATTCTACTAAAAACAAAAATGTCACAAAGTTGAAAGCTGCCTTCTCCATCTATTGTCACAAAAACCACCTGCCATCACCTTTTAAAATCTGTTATTCTCTGGGACTACTGCTCTCAGAACTGAAGAGATTCTGAAGAGGTTGAAGGAGGAAGCTCTAGTACAGTGAAAACACCTAGGCATAATTCAGGCTGTTCAAAGGGTGAAGAGAATGGGATTTAAACATGCTGTGTTTTAATTATCACATGGATTATTTTAATTATTCATGAATGCCTTGTTTTCTGGGGCTTTTAAGACATGCACATGAATGACAAGAACAGCATGGTGTTGATTTTCCATTGACCATGGTAGAACTGGCCTTCAAGTGCAGGTGCTGATGTGTTCACGGATGTGGTGGAATGTAGTCTAGATTCCCAGGAGGGAGGGGCTGCATTCTAGAGGGAAAAAAGGCAGCCAAGCATTGAAAGTTTCTTTGGGAGAAAAACAGTTTAGAAGGCTCCTCCCTAGCAATTCTCATAGTGATGCAAAAAAATAAATAAATTGCTTTATTTTGGCAAGATTTCTATCTATAGCTGAGGAACAATAAAGGAAACTACAGAGAAATAATTCTACTTGTCTTTTTTTGTTCTTGGGGCCTGATAGAGTAGTGACAATTCATATACCTGGCTGGGCTGGAGGGACCACACGATTCTGGTTGTTTTTTCGGAAGCCTCTGTTTTCATCCTGGAAAGGGATGGGTGCAGGCCCTTGAGGTGGGGGAAGGATGGATTGCCTCTGTTTGATCTTCTCTTGGTTCACCCTGAAGAAGGAAAATAGTAATGGTTTTGTTAGCTAAAAGATGTACTATTCACTTGAATAGCAGACACAGAGCAAATGAATTTAAACCTGTGTTGATTAATTTAGATTTTATTGGATTAAGAGCAATATTTAATTATGGAGGAGAGAAGTACAAAACATTTCTTATAGACCTCAATTATGGATGATCTAACATGCAAAGTCTTTCATTTACATCCATTATACAGATTAAGCTGATCTGCATGTGTTGATCACTGTAGAAATCCTACTAAATTCAGCTAGATTTAATACTAAATAAACAAGTGTGCATAAAATCACCATTCTACTTTGCTTCTCTCAGCAAGCAAGGAGTCAGTAGAGGTATCCAACCAGGCCCACAACTGCCTGTTGAACATTTTCTTCAAACACCTCTTTGGTTTCTAAAGTTCTATGGGCACATCAACGTCCTTGCTCCATTGCTGAGGTGGGCTTTTTTTATCCTCCCTTTATTCAGGGCTAGTACTTTTGTTTTTATGGTTGTATTTATTATTGTGACTTTTATATTTTTATCTGTTTTTGTTGGCTGTTTTGTTTATTGTAATACATCCTCCCTTTGGGGGGAGATGGGCAGCTACATAAATATGTTCAAGATTATCTCTGATGTATGTGCAATTTCTAAACCTGATCAGTTCTTTCACATCCTGTGCTTTTTTTCTGCTTGCAAATGCACACAGCAACTCTATGGATAACAGAGACTGATATGGATAAATGAATGTTTCTTTAATGACCAAGCCTTCCAGGTGCTGAGAAAAAGCAAACCAGTGGGCATCGTAAGGTATAAGTCCAATTGATGAGAACCTTCAGGAAAAATTTCCATAGAAATGGGACACAAGGGTTTTGCACAAATTCAAAATCAGTTCCAGGTTTATCTTATTTATTTTTATCTCACCTTTATTATTATTTTTATAAAGAACTCAAGGCAGCAAACATTCCTAATATTCCTTCCTTCTCTATTTCCCCCACAACAATAACTTTGTGGAGTGGGTGGGGCTGAGAGAGAGTGACTGGCCTAAGGTCACCCAGCTGGTTTTCAGGCCTGAGGTGGGACTAAAACCCACAGACTCTGGTTTCTAGTCTGGTGCCAAACTGGTTCATATCTGTCTAATCTGATAGCATCAGCTGGTTTGGGGAGCTGAGTCAATTTATTTCTAGCTCTGTGGTAGTTTATTTGAAGCCAGAGCATAGGTGATTTTTTTCCCCCTGAACTTGTGGCTCTGCAGAGTTTGTGGCTGATTTCATTTTCACTGATGAAAAGAAATGCATCATCTTGACTTCTGGAACCAAAGTAGCCACTGTTTTCTCTCACCAACTCACCTGCCATCCCGTTTACCTTCCTAATACTTGCCTTGTTCACAATAATTGTCTACAAGCATTGCACTGCAGTTAATATGTAATCAAGATTACAAGTAGGAGGATAAAATGCCTGATTATAAAGTTGCTGACATACTAGCATTTTACCATTGGTTTAAAAAAAAGGGGGGGGGGCTTTTAAATGTGCAAAAGATGTTAGCTGTGGAGCCAAGTATCTCCTCAAAGCAGCTGCTTTGACCTGTTTGTTAAAATGGCTGAATAAGTGGACACATCATGCACTGAAAAGGTAGAATTGATTTCTTTTATTTCCCTTTTATATGAAGTGGGGAAGAGGGGATTCAGTTGCCCCAATGCAACAACTGTCCCAGACAAGACTCTGGCTGGATAGTGTCCTTTGGTCAATTGGTAGGGGGACGGATGAACATGGATGAATTCATATTATTGGTAAAGAATCCCAAATTTTGAGGTTCATGGGAACTGAAGGTAGTACGCAACTATCTCTAATCCTATCAACTTTATATTTTTTTCATTAACAAGTGCATTAAGCAGGGCTCCATCTCTTCCCTATTAAGCTCCAGCAAGATATATTTAGGTTCTTGCACAAAGTCACTGCTTTCAATTCCCAGTCCTAGAAACTGATTCACAATGACCTGCAATTATTCTCCAGCTGATGAAAAAAATCCTAAACAATGAAATTTAGTTGAATGATTTCTGAACAATTGTGGCGAAATGTGATAGCGTTAAGAGGTGAATTTCCACTTGTGTTTTAAGCTATTTCCTCTGTTACTGAAACCTGTCTGAAAGACTCTCATCCAATTCTCATTCATTAGATTTGGGTTTCAGGACATCTTCCTGAGAGAAAGAGCAATTCTGCTGCCAGAGATAATTCTTTCCTCCATCTTCATGGAAATATGGGTAAAATTCCTCAAAGTTTTGCTACTCCAGGTGAGCTCCTACTACCCATTTTCAAACTGCAGCAACTCAAACTTGGAGAGGAAACTTGCAATCCCTGTAGTCCAAGAAATGCATTTTCCTGGGCTCCCTGCTAGAGTTTGTCCATATATGGAAGCCACTTACTTGAGGGTCTGAGGCCGTATCTTCTTTCCAAACTTATGGTCAGCAAGTGCACTTTCTATGTCCTCGTGAACCATCTCTGCCTAAAACACAGAATCAGAAATAGATTGGGGAAGGAAAGATGCAATGGGAAAATGCATGCAACCTGTCTGACAGACAAGCATTAATCGACTGCCCTAAATCTAGATTTTATTGATGATGCATGCCTTCAGTTTAAAAACAAAGTGTTAAAGGGAAACATACAGGCACAGGGCATCAAGGAAATATTTCATGGGGCTATGAGGGTTGCCAGCAGTGGAATTTAAACAGAGAGGTTATTCAGATTTGAAGCAAAGTTTCCCTTCAATCCTCAAGTAAAGCTAATTTCTGGAAAGCTTTAAACTTTCAAAATGCAGCCAACGAATATATTGCTGTATGAATCATGGAGGGTGTTTTCCTGCTCTGTAAACACATCCTCTTTTAAGGGGAGCTCTGCAAAACCCACCTATTTCTGAAAAGAGTCTCTTGTTTGCATTTGTTCTGGCAGAGGTGGACTTCAGTGTGGAGCTTCTGCTGACATGGAACTCTTGGTAGGGCTTCATCCTTCCTTCTCCAAGCCATGAGATTATTGTGAAACTTTAAATATTCATGCCACAGGATTGCCCCTCTCTAGGTCCCTTCTCTGAAATCTTGCCATCTAGTTGGACCAGGGATGTGTGCTTTTTCCATAGTTGTCCCTATCTTGTGGGATGCCCTTCCCTCAGAAATCTGAAAGACTCCATTCTTCTAGTCTTCTGGATGGTCATCAAGACCTGGCTTTTTATGCAGGTACTGAGCTAATGTGGGTGGGTTGTTGGGGCACCAAGTTAAGGTGTGTTTTATGGTTTTCATAGACCAGGATATAATTGCTGTTGTGAGCTGCCCAGAGTTGTGTTTTAAGATGGACAGCCATATAAATTTTAAAAATAATAAAATAAAAAATAATAAAATAAAATGGAAAAATGAGGGCTCTTCTCTATAACTCTAAAATCTGGACCAACCTTGCATTTGGGGGATTGGTTGGAACTGTAACTCTAGTGAGTCCAAATTCTCATAACCCCATTTGGCTCCCCCTTCAATAAGGACTGAAGAATTGACATTTACCTCCACTTCATCACAATTAAAGAAGTGAATGTCAGGTTTGTGCTGTTCAGAGTCTTGACACACCAACAGGAGGATGGAGGAATATCGCATCTGATTCAGCACAGTCTGGCAGTGCTGGACTGTTGGCAGAAGGAAGTCTTCGAGCTCTTCCTGAAAAGCAAATACCAAAGAGAATGTGGTTCAAATATACATCAAGGGATGTTTAGCTAGAGGCTGCATTTGCACATTGAAATGGCTGTTTGCAAAAGGAGACCATGAACATAGGAGCATTTGAGTTGTCCTTAGGACTTTAAATCCATTAGCAGCCACCTTCTCAACGTCAGAGTGGCAACGCTATTGCTGACGCACATTATTCAGCAGGGACTGAAAGAAAGGGAGCATAACTCTTGGTACTTGTGATAAATTGGGACATACTGGGAAAAAAAAACTGATGAAGATATGTAACTTTTTTGTAATGATCTGTTTATATTTTGCCTTAATAATGGATTCTCTCATATGCCAACCAGAAAAATTATCCATAACCCTTCAAAAGTGTAGTTCTTTCAGTTTATATATTTGATTAAGAGCTGATAGTGAGCATTATTTATTCAAATAAAATCGCTCCGGGCTTTCTAAAAGGTGGGCATGGCTCTTTGTATTTAGTTTAACTTGATAGAAGTTCAGTATTTTATTCTGAGCACTATCTTAGAGTTTCTTTATTTTTTATTTGGAAAATAAAGACCACATTTTGTTGTGGAAATTAGCTTCATTCATCGTATCAAGTACCATACAGGTAGTCCTTGACTTACAACATTCATTTAGTGACCATTCAAAATTATGGCACTGAAAATAGTGACTTACGACCATTTTTCACACTTATGACCATTGCAGCATCCCAATGGTCACGTGATTTACATTCAGATGCTTGACAATTGGCTCATATTTATGATGCTTGCAAAGTTCAGGCGTCATTTGCGACCTTCTGACAGGCAGTCAATGGGAAAGCCAGATTCACTTAACCATCGAACTAAATTAACCACTGTGGTGATTCACTTAACAAACGTGGCAAGAAAAGTCGTAAAATGGGGCAAAACTCACAACAAATTTCTCACTAAACAACATAAATTCTGAGGTCAGTTCTGGTCATAAGTCGAGGACTACTTATACTTTACCAAAGCTAGATTAGTTTGTAGCAAGATAATCATGTTTTTTTTAATCTGCTCCAAGTTTCTTTTCTTGTCATTTTAGTTAGGGTTAGAAGCATGAGCAGAATACAAAAACAAATCATGGTGACCCAGAAGATCACAAATAAACCATGCTTCCACACTCATATATCATGTAAACCACAACCACAATTGACAAGATAGTTATTATCCCCAAAGAAAAGATGGTTTATTTACCTGTCTTGCTTGCACATAATGCTAACCCAGGAACACATAAATCACTCTGTGGCTTAGTGCAATGTGGGAACCCAGACTTTTATCATTTTGATGCCCTCCAAATGCATTATCTCATTAGATCCATCCATTATATGGGAATTGTGGTCCAACCGACTTGGAGGGTGCTAGATCAGGGGAGGCTGCCTTGTATTATTATGTTTCTAACAAGATATTTACCAGCACAGCTCCGAATGATCTATCAAGTCCATTTATTCTAATTGTAATGTAAATTATCTCTCTTGTCCATCACCCAATGCTTTGGCAGAACAGAAAGTATTTCCATTAATGTGCAATTCATCCCTTTGCTCAGTCAGCTTGATTAGGTCAGTCCTATCCCTACTGGAATACAGGCACACAGACAACAAGGTGCTTGCTATGCACGTAGGCGGAAGAAATCATTATTTATTCAAATAAAATCGCTCCGGGCTTTCTAAAAGGTGGGCATGGCTCTTTGTATTTAGTTTAACTTGATAGAAGTTCAGTATTTTATTCTGAGCACTATCTTAGAGTTTCTTTATTTTTTATTTGGAAAATAAAGACCACATTTTGTTGTGGAAATTAGCTTCATTCATCGTATCAAGTACCATACAGGTAGTCCTTGACTTACAACATTCATTTAGTGACCATTCGAAATTATGGCACTGAAAATAGTGACTTACGACCATTTTTCACACTTATGACCATTGCAGCATCCCAATGATTTTTTGACTTTTTGTTATGGTTGGTCTGAGCATGAATTCCATCCAGTTTAATATTCTTAGAAAAGCCTGTGGCAATTCATCAACCCATTGAGAAATAATGTGCAATATGTTTATGTAAATCTTATTCTTTCTAATGTATGTTTAGCAACTTGCCTCACCATTACCCTCCAAAAGAGGTTTTTGTTGCTCACCTGAGTTCCACAATCCAGCAGTCGAATAGATTTGTCATTCACCTGCAGCAGCATTTCTTGGGCCCAGATTTTCTCTTTGGAGCTCAGCTGTTTGAGCTTCCTGATGGCATCTTCCACTGTTACAATGGCCTCGCTTTTATCCATGATGAAGGTAGCCAGGTGCTGGAAAAGGGGGGGGGGGAAACGCCCCAAAAGATCAAACAGGGACAATAAACAATTTAACTCCAGAGTTTTATTGTATTCATGGAGTACATGCATGTTCATAGAGACAGCTAATTCTGGCTTTTACTAGTGATAGAAACAATACTTTGTGAATTATTTTATTTATTAGGGTTTTTTTTATCCCATCTTTCTTACTTTAGAGATAAGTCAAAATGGCGAACATGCCTAATACTCCTTCCTCCTCCTATTTTCCCCACAAGAACAACCCTGTGAGTGGGGTTGGGCTGGAAAAGAGTGACTGGCTCAAGATCACCCAACTGGCTTTCATGGCTTAAAACCAAATTGGCTCTCTGATTTTGGTTCTCCCCAATTCTATGGTGCAAATACTGCCAATGTATAAAAGAAACCACTGCTGTACATTTGATGGTTTTGTTTATTAACAGTCTCTCAAATCTTGCTTTATAGAAGATAATTTGCAAAAGAGCTATGTGAACTGACAAGGACTTGCAGCCAAATTCTAGGTCTTGTTTTAAAGAAGTCCTAAATATTTAAACACATGTGGCAGCCCTTAGTTAGTTCTTTCCCTTTAGTGCAGAGTCATTTATACTGAGACCACAGCAAGGCATTCAGCTTTCTGCAAGCAATTAAAAAACAACAACAACCAAACAAACAGCCAGGCATGATTGGACTTGTAATAATTCCACCTCAGCTCAAAACCTGTTGCCCTAGTTTGAAAGGGGAAAAGCCCTACCTTGTCTCAACGCACTCCAACAGTTTGCTTTCTAGATGTGAGGATTTGCATACACGAGCTATTTTTGTGCAGGCCCTACTGATGATAATGCCAGGAGCAAGAACATTGTTATCAAACAGTGCAACAAAGCACACAGGAAAGGGGACCTTTTGTTAATCTCCATCTGCCTGCTGTTGTTGGCTGATGAAAAGAAGCTGTTCTTCCTTGGCTCAGGAGAAATCACACAATGCTCCCACTATGGCTTTATCATCCAGCAGAGGGAAGTGTAAAGACCCTTCGAAATTACATTAATCCATTCTCCTAGGAAACTCAATTAGACCACAGTGCTCGCTGTGAAAAGGCCAGCTTCTTGGATTAGAAGTTTGCCCATTGTGGACCTTCTTATGCTGGTTCTGTACTTGACCCCCTTCTCCTCATAATCCAGCAAGCAAAACACACATTCACTTAATTTTGCACTATGCTGACTTGACAAAGTTCCGGATAAAGTTATTTCTCCTGCAGCTGCTCTGCTCTGAGGAAGGAATTTGATAGCAAGTCCTGACTATTTGCATCCCAGCTGTGTCACCCACTATTCCTTCCATCTTTTCTAAAAAGGTAGATTTCATAAGGAAAAACACAATAGCTGCAGAAAATCTTGCAGAGAAAAAAGTACAACAGCGCTACTGTTAGGCGCTCCATCACTGGACAGTCACTTGTCTGAGATGGTATAGGTTCTCCTAAACTTGAGCAGGGGGCAGGACAAGAAGACCTCCAAGGTCCCTTCCAGCTCTATTCTGTTCTGTCCCGTCCCGTCCCATCCTATCTTTGGACAATACTTTCTACTGCCAGGGTAGTTGAATTCCCCACTCATATTTGCTGAATTCTGTCCATCTGAAAAGGAACTGTAAGATTTTTCCTGGGAGGTTGAAAGCTTTTTTAGTTTCCTCAATCCCTTTTTAAAGCAAAGCCAAGAAACCAAGTTGGTTAATAACTTTGGGCCATGTTTGCAACTGGAGAAGTGATAAAAGATATAGCAGCATTTTCCCCTCTAATTCCCTCATTGCTGCAAAGAACCTATTCCCACTGAGGCTTTGCAACGGAGGACATGCTAGAATGGCACTTCAACTGGTAGAGCATTATTATTCTGGTAATAACGTGGGCATTTTGGTAGCCCTTGGAGGCATGATTTGCAAACATCAAAATTACTGCTAGGCTTCCAGGCGGGGAATGCTCTCGTACAGTGCTTCTCAAATTTGGCAACTTTAAATTCTTTGGACTTCAACTCCCAGCATTCCCCAGCCAGCATGCAACAAAATTTTTGCTAAGAACGAAAAATACCTTGGCTAGAAATAATATCTGTATTGATATGCATCCACACTAATAAAGAGAAATCTATTTATGTGAACTTGGTGTACTGCCAATCATATTTTATTTGATTAGAGTTCAGGATGAAAGCTTACTTCATGCCTGAACAAACATGATAAGGAGAGACGTATATTCCGGTTACTGAAAAATCAAAGGCATCACTCCTGTGGAAATGCTTACAATAATCTTAATTGCTTATTTCCAAAAGAAATCATCAGAATTTAAGTCATATGTACAGTTCCAACTCCAGTCTTCTGAGAACTCAAATTCCTTAAATATGGCACAAATAAAGATTTACTTATTTTAGGCAAAGGTGCATTTGAATATATAATCCCAGCCTTTTATAGGAAGCCCAGAGTAAGCAGGCAGTCAGAATGAACATGCAATGGGGAAGCAGGATTCCTCGTGCTGACCCTCCGTTCTTCCATCCACTGAATGAACCAAGGCTACAGCAGCAGGGAATCTGGATTCTGGCCTGTTGGGACCAGCAGAGCCTCTACCTCCAGCCCAATACTTTCCTACCTATTGTTAAGTAGTTTCCAACTCACCTGGACATGGTATTGAGATGTTTCGTGCATGATGACGTTTGAGTTGGAGTATTTCTTCCTTTGTTCTGTGGGAGAGAAAAAAAAGTAGGATAACAATTGCTCCAAGACTTCACTAGCATTTTTAGACCACTTTCTTCCAAAAATGTATTCCTTTTCTTTTCTTTCAGGATAGCTTATTTATTATTGATAGTTTTAATTGGTTTATAGAAGGTTTTACACATCATCCCGCTGGAGTAACAGCAACATTCTAGCATGCATGGGTATATTTAGTTAAGTTGGTTCCAAAGTAGGTATTTTCTTGGCAAGCACACAGTCTGACTTCTTCATTATCCAGAGAGAGAGAGGCCATCACTCAGTGTCAAAGACAGCCTTTCCTCCTGATATCATTTTCCCATACTTGGTGCTCACTAGATATAGTTAGGATGTAACTCCGACATCCTCTCCTTCAACAGATAACCATCACACTTTGATAGCAGACATTCAGTATGGGAATATTGGTTGGGGAATTCTAAGAATATTTTTTTTTAATTAAAAAGTTTTACAAAATTTTTTTAAAACAAAAACCTTCTCTCTCCTCCCCCTAACCCTCCCCCCTTCCTCCCTAACCCACCCCCCACC
>JANHFM010006730.1:48806-60612 GCA_032468115.1 Grayia smithii
ATTTGCCGGTTCTCCGAACTGCTCAAAATTTCTGCTACCGGTTCTCCAGAACCTGTTAGAACCTGCTGGATTTCACCACTGGTGCCACCTTTGATAAGAGGCATGACTCTATATATTTGATTAATAAATAAATAAACTGGACAGAACTCAAATAATCCCAACTAAATCAACGAACCTTTTTAACCATTGCTATGTAGAACTCTGCATATTTTTACATCTTCCTGTTTGTTCACCGAAAAACCTTTAACAGGTTCTTTTCTTCAGTAAAATACACATAATAGTTACTTTTCCTGTTAATTGGGCTATTTCTTAGCAGTAATGAATGCTATCAGGTGCTTCATTAATGTGAAATATACTTTTCCTCTGTGGGTTAGCGACATAAATGAACAACCATGCATGCTGAGCATTTGAGACATAAAGAAAGTAATATTTTTGGTGGGTGATTTTTAACTGGATTTTAACATTTAACTCTTCTTTATCTTTCCATTAATAAAACCATTAAGTTAAGATTAACAATAGAAATTAGAAATTCATATTAAAATTATTTTCTATAGGATTTTATGAACCTATGACAAATGTAGAACAATCCATTCTATAGGAATGAAGAAAAGCGCCATTTGGTATTTCTGAAAGATACTTGGAGCTGTATAAATGTTATCCATATCTTTCCTCATTATCCAAATGGGTAACCTCATTGAATGACACACACTAAGATACTTTACTTATGAATTGCCCACTTTTCATTGTTTCTTAGGAATTCAGTAATGTGTAAGATACAGTACTTCATTTAACTAATTTAGCCACGTACATCCTCAAACTGCATCCTCCTTTCTAGTTCCTGTCCCAGTTCCCAAGAATGGGATGATGAAATCTAGAGGACAGTATATTCACTATCGGTTGAACAAGTATGCTTCCAATTATCAAATTTATGACGATCTCAAATTGCATAGAGAGAAGGCTTCATAAACTTTATTTTATCTTTTTACAGAAGCTGGGTAGAACAAATGGAGAAACCAGGAGAAGAGGACATAGTCACAGAACAACAAATACCTATATTAGTGACATGCATATATCTAACAAATATATTTATTTTCCTTTTAAATAATGGCTGCTGAAATTAGGTTTATTGAAACAAAAATATAATTGCTTTCTCAAACACTGAGTAAATAATTGGTAGGCAGGATTTTTTTCCTTGGCAATAATTTTTGTAGGGTTCCAGTTTATACATAAGAGAATATTAATAGAAATGTATTTATTAAACAAATTTATATAGCCACCCAATGATTCCTGGTGACATAAGGCATACAATGCAAGAAATAATCCCAATGTTCTCAGATACATAAACGTTGCAGACTTTAAAAGTTCTCAAAATCATTATTATTATTATATTCTAAAGCACCATCATAAGATATTCCAATAAGGGACTATGATTTGCTGCTTGCTTGTGTAAATATGCCAGAATGTCTCAATTTTCAGTATTTGTAGAAAAAGATCAATTTAAAATATTGGAATAATAAATTATTGGAATAATAATTTCAGTTCCCCTTACCAGGATGTTTGAGAAGGAGAAGGGGATGTGGTATGTACTTTTAAAAGCTAGTTGCACATATTGCTAAACTAGAGCTTGTCACATTGTTAAAAAAGATCTGTCACGTCACCAGAAAGAAATGTTTGCAAAGTTGTTGTAGAAACATAAATAACTAATCTAAAACATATAGTTGTCTATAAATTATGTAAAATCAAGTCTCTTTTAAGTCAAGAATGAGTCCTGGTGATTTCATGGACGTATCCATGTAGTTTTCTTGGCAAAAGCATGGAATAAAAATCACAGCCAATTTGAAATTATGAATTGTCATACAACTCACTGAATTCTGATTGTTGTATCTGTCTCCAGTGTACCTTTCATTCTAACACACACACCCTTACACACACACACACACATACCTCTGTTTGTATCAGTCCTGCAAGGCTGCCTGTAAGAGGAAAATAGAAACCACCTGAATTCCTGAAACAGGTGAAAGAGGGGAAATTCATTCTTTAAAGAGCGCGTGCATGAAGAGAACCGGTAGTAAAGGTAAGTAGAACCCACCCCTGTGTGCCATGTGCCCAAAGACCTTCTTTTTATGTCTGCCTTATACAGTATAGAATCCCCAGACATTCTCTCCAGATGGGCACACCACTTTATTTATGTAGTTTAATATTGGTTTTATTCCATTTTTTCCCCTTATAATCTCATTCTTGATTTTATTCCTTCGGCGGCTCCCTAGGTGGCTCAGTGGCTAAGATGCTGAGCTTGTCGATCAGAAAGGTCGGCAGTTCAAATCCCTAGTATAAGTCTCCTGCGTAAACGGGGTGGGACTAGATGACCTCCAAGGTCCCTTCCAACTCTGTTACTGTTACTTCTAGTCTCTCCGACAGCTTTCCTCAGGCATCTCATTTTGGTAGTAACTAACTTACATTTATGTTTTATTATAAGTGTCCATGTTTGGCACTGGTTACATAAGGTGGTCCAGCCTTGTCTGATCTAAACAAAAAACAAAAACAAACAAACAAAGGACAGTAATTCCTGCTTGGATGTAAGACCATCTAGATCAACTAGACCAGGGGTGTCAAACTTGCGTCATCATGGCAGCGTCACATGATCTATCAGGACTTTTTTCCCCTTTGCTAAACCAGGTATGGGCGTGGCCAGTGCCTGAATGGGCCATGAGTTCGACAGCTCTGAACTAGACTGAGGAGCTAAAAACAATAGCAAAACACTTCAACAATGTTCCTGAAAATTACATGTGTGTAATTATTAAATGAAGTCAATGAAGTCTTTATTCAAATGAAACATTATCTTTATTAGCAGATATGCTAAATAACCCCCTTTAAAAAACAATGACTGGCTGAATAAAAAACAAAGACAAAACATATTTACAAAAAACATATTTCAAGTTAGTATTGCTTAATATTTTTTTTTTTTTTGTACCTCCAGTGAGAAGGCTGGTTCCGGAATGGCATGAAAGGAGACTTCCTTAATTATTAATGTTCCCTTTTTCAAATCTCTTCATAATATTGCCAGTAGATGAACTTCACAACAATATTAGAAAGCAAATTTAGAGTGTTACTTCCTGATTTTATACTTATAGCATGCAGCTGGGGAAAATGATACTCAGCTATGGGGCTGTACATGTCATATTTAAGAATGCAATAAATATCTAACCCTTCCAAATTATGGTCAACTCTTCCGTATACAACAATCTGCCTGGTGCATAAGCAAAACATATGCAGCAATTTTACAATAGCAAATGCAACTGGTAGACTGATTGTTTGGGCTAAAATGTTTGAATATGCAATAGAATTAGATAAATGGCAGAAACTATGGGATAGAAATGTTAAATTGACTATGTCAACTGCATATAAAGAAAATTTGTATAAAATGTTTTATAGTTGGTATTTTTCACTGTCAGGACTGGCAAAAATGTATAAAGATAGATCCGCTAAATGTTGCAAGTGCAATCAAACACCTGGTTCATATTACCACATGTGGTGGACATGCCCAAAAGCTAAAAAATATTGGACAAAAATACATACTTGGGTTGGAAAAAATGATAAAGCAGCACATAGACTTAAAATCAGAGATATTTTTATTGGGCATTTTACCGGAAAACTATGATAAAAGGAGTATATATTTGGTTTTACATGTGCTAACTGCAGCCAGAATTGTATTTGCACAACAATGGAAGAATGATGAGATCCTGGCAGATGAGGGTGCAATTAAGAAAATATTAGAATGTGCAGAAATGGATAGACTAATGCTTACTATTAAGAACAAAGAAGAAACTGAATATTTTTTGACATGGGGCCTATTTTATCAATGGTTAAACAACAGAAATAGTAGTTAGAAATGGGAAGACATAAAAAGAGGAAATGTTAAAATGGAGATTTGTTAAAGTGGATAATGTTAAATATTATTGTTTTTATATTATCAATGTGATTGTGATGAATACTACTGCAAATATTTGGATTAAAAGGTAAAGGTAAAGGTTCCCCTCGTATATACGTACTAGTCATTCCCGACTTTAGGGGGCAGTGCTAATCTCCATTTCAAAGCTGAGGAGCCAGAGCTGTCTGAAGTTGTCTCTGTGGTCATGCGATCAGCATGACTAAATGGCAAACATCGCACAGAACGCTGTTACCTTCCCATCAAAGGTGGTTCCTATTTTTCTACTTGCATTTTTTATGTGCTTTCGAACTGCTAGGTTGGCAGAAGCTGGGACTCACCCTGTTATATGGCACTAGGGATTCGAACTACTGAATTATTATGTAATCCATAGGATTACATAATACAATAATACTATTTTTACTCTCTTTAAAATATTTATATATCACTTCATATTAAAAATCTTCAAACATATACAGTAAAACTCAAAATAATAGGCTAAAAATTGCTACATTTATTAATTGAAAGACATCTATGAATCTCCCTTTAATGGAAATCTTTAGTTTACAGTTACAATTAAAACTGCAATTAATAATGAGTTAAAATAATGAATGTAAAGGTATACTTGTATATACTTTATTAAAAAATAGAGAACTATGAAATAAAACCAGCCAGGTAAACATTAAAAAGGTAACAGAAAGTACAAAAATGCTTATAGCAGCAATAATAATTATTTACTAATCATTTATTTATATTATTATTAAATTAAATTATTAAAAAGCTAGAGAAAACAAAAATATTTTGCTGGTATCAGGAACATAATGGTCTTACTAGAATCTTCTTAATGATGCAGGGATTACTCCTCAAAAATTTATATCCTTCTGAACTCAGGTGAAACTGTCCCTTCTCCCGTTCCCCCCTGCCCCTAATAAGGCATGAAAGACATGGATGAAGAAACATGTGTCTGAACTCAAATCAACATTTTGTTTACATTATCGAGACTTTAAAATCGAAACTGCAGAAAGAGTCTTACAAACAAACTGAACTATTGAAACTGGATATTTTAATTAATTTGACTGATTTCGCCTCAAAATGTCTATCAAATATAACATTTTTGTATGATCTGTAGCAGGGCCGGCTCTGGAAAAGCCTTGTATCCTTGAAAGAAGTTATATACCTATATTAAATAAATAAGGATTAGATAATAAAAGCAGAGGCAAAATAAATTTAAAAACACCATCGAAGACCTAGGAGAATAGAACTTGTCATCATCAGGCAACTAAAAGATAATAAAGATATAGCCCAGGTGTCGCTCAAGGGGCAGCATTCAAAGTCAGAAGATTACCACTAAAAACCCTGCCCTGGATTAGTTATTCACCATACTTGAATACTAGAGAACACACAGAGTAAGGAAGCTCTCTGAAGATGACTTCAGGAAGAGAGAATTTCCTTTTAGATACTGAAAAAAGCTTGATAGATTAATAACAGCATCTTGAATTGGAGCTGGAACTGGGAGCTAGTAAAGATAATAAAGAACTGCTGAGATGTATGAAATCTGTTGTAAACACTTGTTATCTATATCTTTAAAAAGCTTTACTTGTCAGCTATTTTAGACAGGTATGAATTATTACTTTTGGTTCTCCAACTATTTTTGCAGATCAAAAGAAAGAAAATATATTCCACCTTTCATTTTTTCCTTCCCTCAAAGTCTCAAGTAAATCTTATCTTCATTACTTCTGGGTGATATTCAATACAATTTGCAATTTGAGCTAAGAAAATCCAAAAGATTATCCTATTACTTTTTAAATCGATTTTATTTTACCACCTTTATTCAGTTAAGATTCAAATCAAGTATCTTTATTACAGTCTCTGACCAGCCAATACAGTAAGAGGGAAATATAATTTAATACAACAATTTGTTGTCAGGAGGAAAAAAACAATGAGACAATAAAACAACATATCTAATTTAAAGTGTTGTGCAACTGTGTGACCCGGTGAAAGTATTTGGGCACCTGGTATGTGAGTGTAGGGTTAAGGGATTAAAGACTCAAAGAGCCATTTGGACCCGTTTCCCACAGAAAACACTGGGAACAATGAAACCCGGGTGGGCATGGCCAATTCGATGTCACTCATTCCCACCCAGTCACATGACCTCCCCAGCCATGTCTATCCAGGTTTTGTGACTCCCGGTGTTTTCTTTTCTGTGGGAAATGGGTCTCTCTCTCTCTCTCTGTCTCATATCTCTCTCCCTCATTTCTTTCTCTCTGCTCCCATCTCTCTCTTTCTTTCTCCCTCTCATCTCTCTCCCTCATCACTCTCTCATCTCTTTCTCCCTCACTCTCTCATCTCTTTCTCCCTCTCTCTCATCTCTCTCCCTCTCATCTCTCTCTCCCTCTGTCGTGTGTGTGTGTGTTCCGTCTTAAACCATTTTCAAAAACAGGTGAGGATTGTTGTTTTTTGCTGATGTTGTTCTTTCTTCTCTGGGTACTTTTTATTGTATGATTTAAATGAAGAGTCATTTCAGGTTCCCAGATAAATGAAGCTCTTTCGTCCCCCTGCTGTGACTTCCTGCTGGCTGAACCCACTACTGCCTGCCCCTGCCCCTCGCCGTCCCAGTTACTCCTTGCCTGAGAAGGTATGGACGATGGCGGCGGATGGAGACTCACTCCATATTCCAGAGCAGGAGGGAAGCAGCCCTGTACTTGCCTCTTCTTCTGGCCCTTGTTGGTGCTGCACGCACCTCAGTTGCTTGGAGAGACGCACGACTTTCTCTCCACCTCGAGACACTGGCCCGGCCTGGCTGCAGCTGACGCCAGTGCTCTCACCACCTCCATGGCCTGTTCACTACTCTTGCAGCGCCTTGCGCAGCACACTTAAATTTAGCACATTTCACAATGGGGGAGACGGCATCCCCTGATCCTCCTGGAGCCCATTACAATGCGGAGCATTGGTTGCTCAGGGAGACACGCAACTTTCTCTCCGCCCCGAGACACTGCCCTGGCCCAGCTGCAACTGATGCTTCGCATTGTAATGGGCTACAGGAGGAGCAGAGGATGCAGTCTCCCCCATTGTGAAGCATGCTAAATTTAAGTGTGCTACACAAGGTGCTGCAAGAGCAGCGAGCAGGCCATGAAGGCAGCAAGAGTACCAGTGTCAGCCACAGCTGGGCCAGTGTCTTGCGGCAGAGAAAAAGTCATGTGTCTCCCCAAGCAACCGAGGTGTGTGTAGCACCAAGAGCCAGAAGAAGAGGCAAGTACAGGGCCACTTCACTCCCGCTCTGGAATATGGAGCAAGTCTCCATCTGCTGCCGTCATCCTTACCTTCTCAGGTGGAGTGACTGCAAGGGTGAGGGGCGGGGCCAGCCAGTGGTGGAATCCAGTTCGTCAGGGAGCCACAGCAAGGGGCCCAAAGAGCCATATGCTGCTCCAGAGCTGTGGGTTGCCAACACCCAGTATAAAATTAGAATCCGAATTAAGCCTGGGCCTTAATACTTGGCATGCAAGTCTCAAAATTGCATTGAGGATGCATTATGGGGTTCAGTTTAAGTTCATTTCTAAGAATAAGGACCATAGCTATGTTTTTAACATAAAAGCTCTGTTGGAAGATATCTCAGACATAACTGACATCCATTGGGAATACTGATTCTCATCACTGGAATACAGCAATTGAAGAGTACAGGTAGCCCTTGCCTAACAACGACAACTGAACCCAGAATTTCAGTCGTAAATCGTATGCAAGATACCCACATGCTTTGTTCAACAACTGCAATACTGCCTCTCCCATTTGCAGTTAAGTGGAAGAAACATTAAGAACTGCTTACCCAAGGAAGTAGGCAGCTCTTTCATTCCATGTGCAGAAGGAAACTACTTCCCAGGATGGGTCAATGGCACTTGAATCTTTGGGTCTAAGTTGACGCAGTGCAGTCCCTCCCACACACACACATACTCTGTGCGCAGAGGGACATTTTCAGCCAGCCTCTTTGAGAGCAAAAGAGATTGATTTGGCAGTACACAGGGCAGTGTGTTAAGTGGCTCTTTTGCTTTCAAAGAGGCTGGTTGAAAAAGGTTTGACCCCAAATTCAAGCACAAACCCAAGCTTGGGAGGAACTTTTTTCAGCCTGTCTCCAGAAATCAGTCAGGTAGCAATGGCTTGCAGTCTTCCCTGTTGGCTTTCCCACTGACTTTCTGAGGAAAATGGCAGGGAAGATTGCAAATGGCAATCACAGAATTGCATGGCACTTGGCAACCTGTTTTAAGTGTGAATGGGTTGTCAAGTGCCCAGATCGCTATCACAGGATCCCACAGTCACTGTTATAAATTTGGGCATGGGTCGTAAGTCCTTTTCTTCAGCACTGCCATAAATTCAAAGTTGCTGAATGAATGGTGATTAAAAGCTACCTGTGCAGTAAATTAAAAGGAACTGAAGCAATAGAAACTAATACAATTCAGAACTGCCTAGAAATTCAAAAGAAAAAGCTTGGTAGTATTAATCACAGTAGCTGGTTAATATAAGATAAAGATAAAATAAATGTGGAAGCCTTGACAGCCCAGGCAGCCGCCTGGTGTGTCTTCCTCAAGGATTGCTCCGTCCTCCTGTCCTCTGGTCAGAGAGCTTCCTCTGGGGCCTCAGGGATCACAGCCTGCATAGTTAATGCGGCCACCAGGGCATCCACCATAGACACCATAAGCGCCTTTGAGAGCTCAGGTCCGATGTTGTAAAATCGTTTGTCCAGCGAACCTGGATTAGGTCCAGTCGCTGGTGCGGCCCACTGTCGTTGCACGACATCTAAAAACAGACAGGGAGATGGCACCACCTCCATCTCATTGATTGGCTCAGAAAATAAAGAGCCTGCAGAATCAGAAGGGCTTGGCACCGCATCCAAAGATGCTGGAGTGGACACCATGTTGGTGGAATTTTTTGCTTTGAATATACAGACTTAAACAAAGCAGGTCTGAACAGCCCGGCTGATCTGGCTGCAGACCCTCATCCTCAGACAAGTCCAGTTCCTTGCCCGCTTCGTCAGGCACCGATGAACAGTGTGAAGGACTGTGGGAATAGGGGCCCTGTGGTGTGTAAAACTCCCCTGAGGTATGAGTAACTGGGAAGAGAGAATGAGGCAAGTAATACTCAGAATGCAGGGAAGCAGCTCTGTGGATCTGCTGTAATCCAGCTGCTATTCCCTGTTTAATAGCCTCAGAAATTAGGTCTCTTATGCTGGCAGGCCCTTGATCTGGACAGTGTCCTGCGGTCACTGGATTAAAACTGGCCTCTATGCCTGTGGCAGGTTGCCTGACGGGATGTTGCCAGGCAGAACTTGAGTGAGAAGCCTGTGGAACTAAGCTCGGCAAAGGCTCTCTGTTGACAGGCAGATTAGGCAAAGGCTGTACGCTAGCACCTTCTGGTGACACTACAAAGCAGGATGGCTGTCAAAGTCCTCTAGCAGCTCCAATGGCTGCGAATCAAAAAGGCAGGAACTTGCTGCCTGGTCTCGGACTGTCTGAGGGGATTTCCTCTGATGGTCAGACTTCTTTAAGGCTTTTTTGATCTCACAATCAATAGACTTCTGCCTCCTAACCGCATCAATCTCCGAAGACTTAAAGGCTTTTTTGGAGGTTTTGCGGTGCCGTGATAACTTTGCCATGGCTGTCTTGCCTGTGGGCCTCTGTCCCGAGGGTCCCACCATCCCTTTACTGTCAGGGGACAAGAGAGGAGTATTGCTGCTGAGTGCGGTCTCTGTGCTAATGGTGGCAGCCGCAGCATCCTGAGCCATTATGTGGTGAAGCAGATTCGCCTGAATTGAGCCCTGCTGCTGGCAAGCGCGGCAGAAGCCTGGCACTCATTCAGGAGTGTGCCCGGGAACCAGGCAGGGACTCTGGTGCCTGTGCGCCCAAAGGCAAAGGCTGGGCTACTGGACCTCCTCCCAGCGCTGAAACTCACAATCTGACAATCCAGAAGACATCAGGCAGCTGGCACTCTCTCAGCTGTCAGTGGAGAATCCACTGTGAGCTGGAGAGAGAGAAGCGCTGATCTCCGACATCCAGAGCAGCACAAGGGTCAGTGGCATTGAGCAATACTGCAGCTCGCTGCCCAGCCATGAATGTCTACCTCTGGTTTGCTGCCATGCTGCCTTCAGCGGCATGCTGCCTTCATGCTGGAAAAGCCCAGTTCCATCAGCCAGGGCTGGGAGCTTGCTGACAGTTCAATGTGGATTGAAACTGAGAATAAAAGATGGTAATTTAAGCTGTTGATTGTAGTGAGAAAGTGATCCAAGAATTGGTTAGCTAAATAAACCATGTCTGTCTTTGACCAAGGCTGAGTCAAAAGCTGGAACTGTTAGGAGGGGGCATATCCTTCAAGCTTTGACAGACTCAGTCTTATAGGTCAATAGACGAGGACAACCCATTCCTGGATGCTGTTCCCATTCATCGAGAATAAGCATATCAGGTGGTGGAAAATAAAACAAATTGTGGATTATAAAATGCAGATAAGAATTAGAGTGGAAATATAAATATTAAGTCAAGATGAAAAATGACCTGAGGAATGACCTATTACTGGACTTACAAAAGGTAGTGCCCAATCTCTAAATTTCTGCTCATTCTCAAACCCTGGAGGCAGAACCCAGGTATGCTACAGGGTGGCTGATGACAACAGAAAATGTTCACAACCCTAATAGCAAAAGAAAAATGTTAATGGAAAAGGAAGTCCCCCTTAACTTAAGAAGTTCAAGTAGAAAGTGGATGAAGATTTTGTGGGGATGCTTTAACTTGGATACTTACCAGAATTTGACCTAAGGAAATAAATGGTTCTTCCATCTCCAGTTTTAAAAGTTGTAAATGATTTAAAAGATGCTAAAGAGGCTTGCCAATTGGGTCCGACAAATGAGAAGCTTGATCTTACATAAGTAATGTCATATCCTGGGTTAGAATTAGAAATTAGGAGAGACAGAAGCAATTATACCATTCATGATCTAATTCTAAAACAAGTTATTCTCACATATATCTGATTAAGATTAAGATTTTATCAAAATGACAAAATCTGTGTTAAAATATCACAATATATGCCCCACCATTTAAGTCCTTGCATACAACATCATGATGCAACTATAAATAGGGCAGGATTTGCTGTTTTATCTTTTGCTCCACTTGCTGTCTAGCAGATGCCCTTCCCACAGATGCCCACAGTTATTCTCAGTCAGAGACAAATGAAGCAGGGTGAACAGTAAGTCAAGCTATAAGACAACATCCAACTATCTCAAAACTTCATAATTCTGGCTAAAAGATAGACAGCCAGATTGGGCTAGACAAAAATAGTTGGTGCTCCAGGAAACTCTGTCAAGCAGTTCAAGGTACAAAACTACTTGGTTTTACAGATTTTTAAGAAACATTACTTATGGCAATAAGCTTAAGACTATAGTTTGCACAATTCAGTTGAGGTTCATAAAACTTAATCTCAAGTGAAGACCAATAATGAACATTAAGCTATTCTTTAAGTATAACTTTCTTTTCAAAGGGCTCTCTCTCTTGTAATAGTGTGAGTTGGTGTCTCCCATCTTCTGACAATCAATTAATCAGTGTTGCCGCTCTAATAGAGTGGGCAGCTATACCAGTATGTATGAATCAGAGTTCTGAGCAAAATAGTTAAGCCTAGTGATGACTGAGTCTGCTTTAGGTCCTCTCCTAGGACCTGAGTCATCTTGTGCAGATGAAATAATTTGACTGTTCTTCCTTATCTGAACATTCTTTTTTACATAAGGCTGTAAAAGCAGATTCCTGTAAAAAAACTAAATTGGTGTTGGCAAAGCACGTACAGGTGAAACTCAAAAAATTAGAATATCATGCAAAAGTTCATTTATTTCAGTAATGCAACTTAAAAGGTGAAACT
>JANHFM010006730.1:68655-80325 GCA_032468115.1 Grayia smithii
CTTTCTCCTGCCCCTTTCTCCTGATCTTCGCTGAGCCTCCTTCTCCCGGCCCTGCCATGCTTGCCTGTCTTCCACGTTGCCTTCCGCTTGCCTGCCTTCGCAACTTGGCCATGGAGATGCAGGAAAGCATGGTGGGCCGCGGACTGGTTAATGGGCGTGGCCAGCAAGCAATCGCTACCGGATCGCCGAACTAGCCCGAGTCTCCGCTACCGGATCGCGTGATCCAGCGCGATCCGGTAGCATTTCACCCCTGATCTTCAGTCTCCTATGTCTGTTCTGGATTATTGCGGAACCCTCTTCAATAAATTTGGGTATATGGATAAACTGGATGAGAAAGAATGTAAGTCCCATTGAACAAATACATCTTCAGTTCCCTGATAGATAAATAAGTTGTTTAACTCAAATAAATTATTCAACTCAAATGACCCAGTTTAGCACCAGTTGCTGGTTCACAAGCCTATGGATACTTTCAGGTGATGTGATTTTTATATTTCCATGTACCATTTCAATGTATGGAAAGCTTTGAAACAAAATATTATCTCTTATGTATCCTTTTTCTCCTTCTTATTCTTTTAGCAGGTTCTAAAAGAATTGGCATGCTTGTTATATGTATATTGTATTTATTTTCCTTCAATGATAATTAATGATCGAAGAGGGGGGAAAAAGAGCAGAGGCACAGTACAGATTATGTAAATATGAATACTGATCTGACAAGCAGATGCACGCTCAGACGTTTTATCAAAACTTTTATCTAATTTTTCTTTTAAAACTTCTAAGTTGGCAAACATTTTTTAAAAAAAGTTTCCAAGGAGGTTTTAACTTTAAAAACATCTGAGTCCCACCTTTCTTACTTATCTCTTTTGGGGGGCCTTTTAGAGAATATATAATGTATAATCAATGTACTTAATTTATTATTAACAGTTAATTTAAGGTCACAGCGCTCTGTGATATCATGCTGGCCACATGACCGCAGAAACATCTTTTGACAATGCTGGCTAAATGGCCCTTGCAATGGAGATGAGCCTTGCCCCCTATAGTAGGCAGTACTAGCGGAGTAAAATCCATAGGGACTCCTTTACCTTGCCTGTAATTTATTGTTGCTTTGATTTTAATATTACCCAACTCTCTCTTATAGCCAAGCTTTCATAGTATAGTGTAAACAATTCTTTTTCATGGACAGGGAGAATAGATATTCCATAACAGAATAACCATAGAAGCAGTGAGATAATAATTCTCACAGCAGAAATAAAATAAAAAGTTCCTGTCCCTTTTAAAATAAAAAAGGTATGTACAAAAATAAAATGAAGCAATGAAGTTCCTTTAGAACGACTAATGAAATGGAAAATCCTTAAAATCAAAAGCCAGTATAATCAGATCACTTTCACTGTGTGGAATCTGCACTCTGCTCTTTCATGTTGTCCCTTGCAGCTTGCGCAACTCTGTGGGGAGTTGCTTGCTCTGTGGAGTGTGGCCGTCTGGGTGTCTCTCTCTGCAAGTGGTCGATTTCATCAGTCTCATTGACCTCTTCCAAGCCTTCTGCATTCTCTTGGTGGATTGCTGGGGGACTGGTGTGTGTTTTTGGTGAGTCTTCATGACCCCTCCAGCACCCTCATCTGCCATGACATCCTTCAATGAGTCTTGGAAGGTCAGTTTTTCCATGGCAAATAGGCACTGTTGTAATTCACTATTACGCAGGCTGCAAACAAGCCTGTCTATGAGATGGTCTTCCAGATCAGGGAACTCATATTGGTGTGAAGCTTGGCGAAGGGCTGCCACAAACACTGATGCAGATTCCCCGGATCTCTGTTCTTGTTGCTTGAACGCATGGCGCTGGGCAATGACCAAGAGCCTAGGCTCAAAATGTTCCTTTAATTTCTTCTTGAGGTCAGTGTAGGCCATTGTCTCTATGCTTGCCGGTGCTATCAAGTTTTCAGCAATATCAAACGTGGTGTTGTGTCCCCGCCCCCCGAGCAGGTCCTATCCTTGGAGGAGGATAAAGAAGAGGAACTAGCAAGGCCTCCTTCTCCAGGACCCTCCTCTCTAGTAAGGCCTCCTTCTCTGTCAGCAGCCCAGCAAGAGCAGGCTGTTGTCATCCAAGCTGGGGGTGAGCCGGAACAGCTGGTGGAGAGTGATAACAGCAGAGAGGAATCATGGCTAGATCCGAGGGAGAGACGGAGGTCTAGACGTTTGCAACAGAGGAGGAGGAGGAGGGGCCAGGAATAATTGAGTCAATGATTGGGCCGCAGCCCACAAGGTATAAAAAGGGGTGTGGCTGCACCAGGAACCTTGTGACGAAGAATTGCTCAACCTTTGTGAATAATTTTGGTTCTCTGTCACGAAACATCTGTTAGAATATTCCTTTGATTTGGATTATGGTGGGTGATTACCCTTTTGTACTTCTGTTGATGTGGGAGAATTCCCTTTCAGACTAATTAGATATTTGCTAGGACTTAGTTCCTGTATTTGACATTTATTTTGGATTGCTTATTTTGTGGCTGACTGCCAAGTTCTAATTATAAAGACTGTTTTGAAAAGATTAGCCTTTGTAGATTTAGTTTGTGGATTTGTTTGCTTTACTGAAAGAGGGGAACAGAACACATGACAATAAGGCCAACGGCTTATTTCAGGGTTCAAAAAAATATAGGGTCTTATTTTCAGGGAAACATGGTAGATTGATGTATCCATGTTGTGTTCTTAGTAACAATGCAGAAACAATAAAGATAGAACCAAGGACTCCACAGTTCAACCCTGAGCTACAAATATCCTCTTTGACTACCTGGACGCCCGTGCTTCGCTATGAAACTATGTGATCGGGGGTGATAAATTGACACAGCCTGCAACTTAATGTAGAATGTGTACCTCCGTAGCATCAGAGCGTGTTAAGATAAGGCAACTGGCAGATGGAACAGAGGGGGAGGGGGAGTAGAATGTCCCAGCCCACAGGCCGGATGAGTCACATGCTGGACAAGCCCATGCCTGGTTTAGCAAAGGGGTAGCATCAGAGCATGTTAATATAAGGCAACTGGCAGTTGGAACAGAGTTTTTTTCAGGTGGGGACAGGGAGTAGAACATCTAACTCCTTAGCATCAGAGCATGTGCATATAATACTGTATATGAAATACTAATGATCTGATGGCCATTTTGAGAAATCCTTTCTTAGTGAGCACCTAGAAGCAAAGAGAAACATACCTGCCAAATTTCAAGTTTGTAAGCTTTACTGTTCTGGAGATTTTGTGATGAGTGAGTGGTTTTTGGCTTTTATATATATATAGATTGGAATGCAGAAATGGTTTGCTGTTGCCTGGGAATAACATAGGGTTTTTAACATCCGGCTGGCCATCAAGAAGAAGTAAACAATACCCCAATCAAGGAACTGCTAAACAAACGAACAGTAAATATCCCAAACAAAGAACCACCAAGACTGCTCCCACAAAAACTGGCACAGCAAGCCATTAGAATATAAAGCGAGAGCAAACCCCACTCCTTACTAGTGCTTATGATGTTATCTAGTTTGGGTAATGAAACATCTGCAACAAAACAATCAAGGTCAGAGAACACCAATGACACCCCCCCCCGAGAAGTGTTTTCTCAGTTATCCATTTTTTTTCTACACCCTTTGAATTTTCCAAGCATAACTAAACTGGACTTGGCTTAGCTCCTCAACCCATCAAGATGCCATTGCTGAGTTATGCCTTTAACTCAGTTTGTTAAGTCATCATGGCAATTTGTTAACATTCCATGAACGTATTCATTGAGAGACATGGTCTTGATACCCCTCTTCTTCCATCTACCAGGCTCATTTTTTTTATGCGGGTTTCTCTTATTATGAGACACAGTGAAATAACTGCCTTGAATGACAGATCCAAAGAGGAAGGAAACATGCTGTCATAGCATCAACATGCCAGTGCTTGGAAAGGTTAAGAATGTCACAATTCTATCTCACACAAGCAGACTCAATGAGAAGACAGAACTGCAATAAGAACAGGCAAAAAACAGATTCAAATACCAAGGAAGGTTTTTGCAGTCCTATAATGGGAAATCACAGAACTTTCCATCGACCCAAATTGTTCCAATAAACTGGTGTAGTTTAAACATGCCTTTCATTCCTCCAAGGTCAATTCCAGTCTCTGTTGGTAGGGAGAGAATAGATGTTAGATCAGACCTGGGCATTTTACAACCCATGGGCCATATCCAGCCCATTGTCTGTCCCTGTACATCCTACTGTGTGGGGGAGAGCAGTGGTTGGAAGAGGCAGCAGGTAGGTGGTGGCAGTGGTAGTCTTCCCTAACAGTGGTAGTCTTCCCTAACAGTGGTAGTCTTCCATAACAGTGGTAGTCTTCCATAACAGTTCCAGTTTCTCATGTGTTCCCTTGGGAAAATTAATTTCCCACCCTTGTCTTAGACCCCTGCATTGTGGGGAGGTTCAGATTCCACTTTCTTCTGTTTAAAATTTATCTGAAGCTGTTGGGTATGATCATTTGTTGGCACAGGGTTAGTTTGGTATCATTGGGCATTTTTATTATACTTGGTTGTATATTTTGGTCCCTCACTTTTCAAGTGATGCTGTAAAGGCTTTTTTCCCACTGGATACTACTGGGGTCTGGATGAGGAATGCTTGATATTTCGACTGCAAGGCTGGGTAGCTATGGGTTTTAAGGGCTTCCAGATCTGTAACTCTAGATGGAGTAGCCTCTAGAATGAAGTAGCATCTCATAGACTCCCAATTTCTTCTCAAGGTTCAGGTTGCAATCATGGTCAAGAAAGCCATTGCATAAATCCTTCACTTGTTCATGTTTGTAGATCAGGAGGTTTTGTCACCTCACAGACAGCAGCAATGCAACTAGAAGTTGTCATAGGTCAGAATGCAGCAATATATATATAGATATAGATATATAGTGTCAAATTTGTATTTTGCTGATAAATAAATAAAGGGAGACTAGTATAGATCTATTTCAAGCTATTTAGCTCTCATTAGCTAGCCTGGGATTTGAACTTGGGCTGTTTTTACATATTAGGCAGTTCTATTAACCTCTAAGCCACAAGTTATTCTCCCTTTCTCACACTGCACCAGGGGAAAGGTTATGTGTTTTGTCAAAGCACCTAGTCTTGTGTGTGTGTGTGTGTGTGTGTGTGTGTGTGTGTACGTGCATCTTGGTGCTCTCATGTAACACCACTGCTTTATAAGTGGCACTATTTTCCAGTAGGTTTCTTAGTGCAGTTGAAGGTGCTCATTGCCTAAAAGCCTTTCATATCACAGGATCAGTCCCAAGAACCAAGAACCACAGTTGGAATTATTTATGAGTAATGTTTTTTTAATTCTTTACCTAGAGACAGAATTTTGCCAGACTAAAGCCACTATCTGTATAACTTCAGATATACTCTGTCAACTGCTAGGGAAGGGCAATCTTAGAGCTCTTCCTGACTACCAGACTTTCTAAGCTCTGCTGCTTCTTGGAGTTCTTTCTGGACCTTCAGACTACATTCCACCTCAGGTTATTTGCTAATTCTAATCAAATGCTAATACTAATGGTTTTGGCCTGCCCATCACATTTGGCAATGTAAGCTTTCTCCAGGTTCCTTCTGTAAATACTGTTATTTGGTTCGATCCAGCAGCATGTGCCTTCTCTAACACAACATTTGCCCTATGGAATAGCCTCCCCTCAAAATTTGAATAGCTCCAACCCAAACAGAAAGAGACACAGTGGCTCAGTAGCTAAGACGCTGAGCTTGTTGATTGAAAGGTCGGCAGTTCAACCATTCAAATCCCTAGTGCCGCATAACAGGGTGAGCTCCCGTTCCTTGTCCCAGCTTCTGCTAACCTAGCAGTTCAAAAGCACATAAATAATGCAAGTAGAAAAATAGGGACCACCTTTGGTGGGAAGGTAACAGCATTCCGTGAGCCTTTGGCATTTAGTCATGCCAGCCACATGACCACAGAGTCGTCTTTGGATAGCGCTGGCTCTTTGGCTTTGAAATGGAGATGTGTACTGCCCCCTAGAGTCAGGAAACAACTAGTACATATGTGCAAGGGGAACCTTTACCTTTAATAAAGTAAAAACTTCTGTTCCTTTGGTATATGCTGGAGTGTCAGAGACTTTATCAATTGTGTGTTTCATAATATCCATTTTAATCAATAAAAAGAATTCTTACTCTGCCAGTGCGTAGTAGATCATAGCTCAGTTCCATATTTCGTATATGTAAATCCCCAAATTTATCTTCCTGTAGATTTGGATGGTTTCTGCTCAAAACCCAGGAAATCTGCAATAAATTGGTATGCAGTGTAGTTTGATATTTCAGGGGGAAAAAACAACATTGAAACTATTAATCCACTATTTAAAATCTCTCCCAAATTCAGACCCCATCTATGTGCAAAAATCTTTGGTGTAATCTTTGATTTAAAGAAAGAAGAAACAAGGAATCGTAGTACATACAATACTTTGAGTAATTTTCCAAGGTTAATTTCCAGTGCTATTGTTTTATCAAACAGGAAGAAAAAAATCAATGCACAAACAAGCCTATTGTTTCTTTGACAGTTGCAATCACTACTAGTTCTGGTTACAGTAAACTTAATGCATTGGTTCTTTCTTCTAGTACAATAGGAAAAAAAAATGACATTTGCTGAAATTACTATAAAGAATTATAGAGAATCCATACAGCTGACAGAGAATCACGACCCCCACAGTTAAAGCCCATTGTATTTTCAGACATCATTATTATATATTTAAATATTCTTCAGCTGATTTATGAACAAAAACATGGTTCTTGAGATTAAATTGCTTTTTTAAGATCTGGGTTTGATGAACAAGTATTCTCTATGTATACCCAAGAGAAAGAATATGATTTGGGTGACCTAGCTACCAAAAAGCATCTGTGAAAATTAGGAGTAGCCTTTATGTCTCTCGTAATAGATAACAATCAAAAGATAAGATGGTGGACTCTATTTGTTAAGGCTTTTTGTCTTATCATTTCACTAATGGCAGAGAAGCGTACTTAGAAAACAATTTTCTAATTTTAGAATAACCCTTTCATGTAGATTATTTTAAGAATGAATGAGTGATTGAAAAGTACTCAATGAACTGTCACAACTAAAGTTCAAGTACATCCTACATGTCTGATGCTGGTCACAAACAGTGACAATAATAGAAAAGGTGGGTAATTTAAAATTTTAGTAGTCGTAGCAACAGTAGTGTCATTATAAATATTGGCAAATTATAAAATCATGCTAAGAAAAGGAGAAAAAAAGACACTCAAAAGAACAATATATTAAAAATGACATCAAATAATACAAAATGAATGAAATTTGGTTGGTTAGTAGAGGAACATGGTTATAGAATTTGATGGGCTTGTTCTAGAAAACTCTTCCAGTTCTGATTACTGGTACTTGTTGAGGTTGTGAGAAATAGATGATGTGAAAAACCCAGCTCCCTCTGTCAATTTTCATAGAAGGGCAATTTAAGCCTATCTAAAGTTAATTAACAGTAGACACATTATACTGTGTATAATCAAGAAATGAAGCACTTATTTCTTCAGTCATAACTTGAGAGTCTTAGTCAAAATAAAGTTTCTTTTATGCCTGACTCAAAAAAACATTCTGTGAGACTCTTAAAAGGCCAGCACAAAGGAAAAGGAAATTAAACTAAATTAATTAGAACAAGAAAGGATAAGATGAACAAGAAAGGAAGAAAGAAAGAAAGAAAGAAAGAAAGAAAGAGAGAGAGAGAGAAAGAAAGAAAGAAAGAAAGAAAGAAAGAAAGAAAGAAAGAAAGAAAGAAAGAAAGAAAGAAAGAAAGAAAGAAATCAGCATAAATTGCATTGCCGTGATAGCTGATCTGATGCTGCCTCAATCTTTTCTGGTCTTGTGATTTGTATGTTTGGATATTTTTTGGAAAAAACAACTTGTGTTCTGCCCACAAAGTTTTAAGTATGCAATGTGACTTGTGTTTTTGAGTTTATAGCAGAAGCTGGCTTTTTGTGTAACTGACAGCAGAGAGTAGAATGAGTACTTTTTACACATGGACTTCATTGTGTTTTGAAGGAAATCTACATTTATGTCCAAACATAAGCTCATTTAATAGTCACAGGTATGGAGGAAAGCTTACAAAGAATGCTATATAGAGAGATGGAATTCAGTAATTATTTTCTTTGCATAAATATGAACAAATAATTAATATATCTACTTATTCTATGACTTGCTGCAGCACTGGCAATGAGTAACCAAGGATTATAATGCTGACCTTGTGCCTGGCACCACCTGGAAGTAGTCCATAAGGTAAACAAAATGATATTGCAGCATTATCTCTCCCTCCCTAGTAATAAAAACTGGGTGGGTGGGGGAGAGAGGAAATGGGCATTTGAAACCTATGCAGATACAGTGGAAAAATGTATTTACTTGGAATAAAATCAACAACGCATAGCCATCATACCTAGTTGAAAACCACATTCTTTTTAAAAACTTAGATCTAGCATTTTGTGTAAAGAATGCTAAATCCATTTACATAAGGATATTACTGGGTGGCACTTTGTAGAATGCCAGTCACAAATACATCTGTTGAAGCCATGTGTTCAGGGTTTCAACTCTGAAGTGAACATGGCTGAAGCCATCTTGTGCTGCCTCATAGTTGCCACAAAGCCTGAGTGGGGGAAGGGAGGGGGAAAGAAGATAGCCTGGCTAACTACCAAAACAAAAAGGTATCCTGTGGGAACCAAGGTCATTGTAACAGGTGGCAGTGGAAGGAGGAGAGGAGCCTGTCAGCTATATTCATTGGACAATGTGACTGGTGACATCTGGGAAGGGGGATTTTAGCTCTTTTAATTATGTGAAAACCTGGGGAACTTTTAGAGTTGGTTTTCACCAGCTGTGCCAATATGATGTATCCAATAAACATGTAGAATCTACCTGTCTCGGAGTTCTGCTTTCAATGGGTATGTTACTCAGAATGCTGACACAGGGTCTATAGCCTAAGCCAGTATAGCCACTGGAGCATCAAGCAAGCAGAGGGAAGGAACGCATACCAGCACAGCCTAAAGTATACACAAGGAACTAGTGAGATCACAGTTTTTGATCATTAACCACATTATAAGTGATGGGACATAGATTGTGTCCATGACCAAAACTGTTGGAGGACAGGGAAAATACTAATCAAAAAATGGAACAGATAAATACAACTTTAGCTTTATCTACATATATGGTGGAGAAGGAGATGGAAGGCCAAGTGATTTAGAAAGAGTTTGCAGGATATCTTTCTGCTAGTGATATAGAGAAACATGAGAATGATCCTTTTACCAGCTCTTTAAAGGGTTATTTTCTTTTTCCATCTTTTAACCTGACCTGATGAATTTCATTTTAAATAAGATCTCTGTACTTTGCTTAGAAACAAACTTTTCAGCAATGCAGTTAGGCCAAATTTGGCTCAAAACGTGAAGTTTATGGCTCCCACATCTGAACAATGATTGTTATGATGATGATCTTTGGAGGAGACTGTGCAGATGGTAAGCCATGTGAAAGTAATTTTAGGATGAAGCTATTTAGATTGTAGTATATAATTTTACTTTAATATCAGGCAATTGAAAGTTCCTATACTTAGGGACAGACTCTGTTCCTTGATTTGTGCTATACAGTAGCGGCAAAATTGTGGAAACCTTTTGGGAAAAGTGTATTTTCTAAAACTAGCTAATAGCACCAATTTTTTTGGAGTAGTACCATAAAATTATATATCAATGGAAAGATAATCAAGAATGTAGTGCAATAATTGAAGGATTTGCTATTAGAATAGCAGTTAAAGTATAAAGAAGAAAAGTGAAATGTAGAAAAAACGAGATATAGAAAAATTATCATGTCAGTTAATACTTAGTTGGGTAATCTTTAGCATGAATTACAGCCTTACTATGTCTTCCCATGGAGTGAACCAAGTCTTTTAGTTCTGCAGCTGTTATAATGTGAAACCAAGATTGAATGATTGCTTCTATTAACTGGGTTTTATTGCTGGGTCGCTTCTGACTAATGAGTTTCTTTAGTCGGCTCCATAGACTTACAATTGGGTTAAGGTCTGGGCTATTCCCAGGCCATTCCAGCAGTGGAATATGATTATCTTGAAACTTCCCAAAAAAAGAAAAAAAGTGGTATTATTAGCCATCAAACCTCAAAAATACACTTTCCCCAAAAGGTTTCTACAATTTTGACCAATTTTGACCACTACCGTAGAGCAAGGGTCTCCAACCTTGGCAATTTTAAGACTTGTGGAGGTCCACAAGTCTTAAAGTTGCCAAAGTTGGAGGCCCCTGCTATACAGTACTGCCAAAATAGTACTATTGACTCTGTACCTAATGACATAGTTCCAGTTATATTATGATTAATTTGGATATAAACTGGGTAGCAGCTTTGGCTATTTGTTAACATTTGGACATTTGTTTGAGAAAACAAGGTGACTCAAAATGCAAATTTCAAAAGTAAAATTCAAAATGTTTATCATATTTCATTTCAATTGCATCTTAAGATGGAAAATCAAAGGTTGGCTTATCATAAAGTTTCAGCCTTGGCTGAAAGTTTTACCCCCAAAGTGATTTTATTTTCCTAGCAAGGCTATTTTTCAAAAGCAGCAAAATATATTCTCCAAGAAGCGGTTGTAATCTCTCTTCTTTAACACTCTAATATTATATATGCTGTGAGGATGACTAATAACTGAAGGTGTACATAACTTGCTATTATAATGATGTAATATTTCTGTTGCAATGTACCTGTATCTCTCTCCACACACATATTCTATTTTCCCTTCACTGAAACTTAAAGAAGCATTAAAAATGAATAATGATTTGAGTTAATGCCAGCAGCAGAAATGCCTTCTTTAATTGCAAATATTTTAAGGTGGTACAATTTAGTCAAAATAGCAGACATTTTTTTCCTCTGCATTTTTAAAAAGTAATTCTCTGTACTGTAATGGTAATGTTAATGTTAATCATTCTGCAAAGGAGTATGGGAAAAAAGTAATTTTCACTGCAGTTCTGTTGAGATGAGGGGAAGGAGGTAGATATACTTATGTAAACTTGAAAACTTTTATATGCGAACATTTTAGTACTGAATATAATAACCCTAAGAGAATTAGATATGCATTATTTCCAAATTATTGTCATTCCGACTTCTATATCAAGAGCTGATTGAAATGAGACTAGCATACTTAGAGATGCAAAATGGGACAACTCGCTGCAGCCAGCTCACTATTGTGGTCCACCAGCAGCCTGCAAAGCTAGCAGCAGAGTCAGACAGTGAGGAGGCTGGGGAGGAACATGGACCAATCCTGGAGGCTGGGGAAGGCCCAGATGAGGGCTCTGCATCAGAGGCAGAGATGGGGCCAGGGCCATCTGGGAGTGATGCACAGACTCTGGAGTCTCCAGAGTCGGATAGCAGAGAGGAGAGTAACAGGAGGATCCTGTTCCTAGTGCACACATGTGCAGAGCTGCCAGAAGGCAAGAGCAGCTAAAGCAAAAGGGACAACTTGGAAGTAAGGCCAGCAGATGATTGGTTCCTCCCATAAAAGAGCAGCACTTGAGCTCTTTGTAGGAAAGCAACAGTTGCTAAATCTGTTTCCAGTCAGAACTTCATGGGGCTTTGCCAAGAAAGGCCTTTGGCAGGGTGTCAAAGAAGATAAAGGTTTGTGATAAGCCTGAAGGACTTCT
>JANHFM010006732.1:4744-18830 GCA_032468115.1 Grayia smithii
TTCTGAATTAAGTGCTTCCTTTTCTTATGCAATTCATTCTGGCTTAAGAAAGTTCTTTTCACCCCAAATTCCATAGACATCTATAAATTGAAAATGTCAGGCACTGCATGTGGTCTCTTTTCACTTTATTATCACTGCTGCATAGAAGACAAAAGATTCAAAACAACTGACTTTCCAACCCTCTTGAAAGGGTCCCAGAGTTCATAGAATGTAGTTCAACTCAGTGAATAGATAAAATCCACTATTTTATTGTGTCAGTAATGGGTCTTCTACCCATGGGAATTAGTTTGCTCAGAGGCAATTACTGGCTTTTTCATCAGTATTATAGTTTTGTGGGTTTGAAAATAAGTTACACAAAACCAAAGAGTTACTACATACTCCCAAGTTACTACTCACTGCCCAAGAGAAACAACTTATTTTCTCCTTCTCACTTTCATGTATATTGTATGTGTATATGTACACATATACTGTGTTTCCCCCAAAATAAGACCTATCCCAAAAATAAGCCTTAGCTTATTTTTTATATGTGCACCTAATATAAGCCCTACCCCAAAATAAGCCCTAAGACCCACCCACTCCATCCCACCATTTGGTTGTACGAGATGGGATGAGGTGCATGCATAAAAACCAAGTTAGGTTGGAGGGGTGGAGCTACCCCACAAGCCCCATACCCCATACCTTAGGACCACTGCAGCAGGTCTCCCATGCCCAAACACCTGTCACACCACTGACTGACATCTTCTGCATCCACTCGCATTGCATGTTACGCTGGTGCTGCCACTTATGGCAGAATGCTGCATGCCACATCATGCCAGTCCAGCTGCTTGTGGCAGGAAGTCATGTGGTGCATCACTCCAGTGCTTCCACTCATGCGCGCAATAGCATGATGCACCACATGGCATCCTACTGTAAGCAGCAGTGCTGGCACGATGCGCTGTGCAGTGGCTGGACAGGAATGGCCACGAGCAACCACAGTAGAAGTCAGGCAGCGATACAATAGGTGTCAAGGCGTGAGAGGCCTGGTCCAAAGTGAGAGGGTAAGACATCCACCAAAAATAAGACCTGGTGCTTATTTTGGGGCCCAAAAGAAAATTGAACTACATCTTATTTTCAAGGAAACCCAGGTATGTATATGCCACTTTGTGCCCCAAGGATGGATATCATGTCAAATCATTAACATAATATTGATCAGAAATATTACTGAAAATGAAAATAAAACCAGAGAAAATTTGATGCGGTTCCATTAATGCTCATGAGTATCATGTTAACCATTTCTAGTGTTAATCCCAAGATGCTTTTTTTTTCTTTTTTCAAGAGGCAACTTTCTTCTGGTTTTTCTTTGAAGACATTTCACTTCTCATCCAAGAAGCTTCCTCAGCTCTGATTCTAATGTTAGTTGAATTCACTTCCATTTGTGCAAAGACTCTTATCTATTGCAATCTCTCCAATCATTCCTGAAGAACACGTCATTAAAATGAACTATATCAATACACAGATAAAACCTAATTTCACTAAAATTGTGCCTTTCAGTCTTCCCTTTGCCCGTTGATATGCTATCTGTGGTTCCATTAATATGCTATCTGACAACTCCTGTGAAAACAGAGCTCACCTATTAAATTAGAAAAGGATTGTAGAGCTTCTGACTGTAGATGGAGAATAGTATTTATTCTAATAGTATTTTATTCTAAAAATGAATGTATTTATTCATTTTTAAATAGCAGCTCATCTGTACCCAGTGACTCTGATTTGGGAACATTTCTTCATAATAGAGATTGCCTGCAAGTAGAAAGTCTGTGTGTATATGCCTGTCTCTCTGTCTGGGTGTCCCTTGATGGTCCACTTTTTTGCTCTACACTTTCTTTTGTTGTACATTTTCATTTTGAAAATGTTATTTATGACAGTATATTTAAATCTGACCTTGCATCTGCTTATGGCATAAAACGGTACTGATTAAAATATGATTCCCACCTTGTGGGAATCTATAAAGGGATTCTCTCTTGTTCTATCTATAAAGGGAACTTCCCTACAGAAGGAGGTTTAAAAAGTGCTGCAGACACACACTTTACAATGCCAGCAGTTCCCTTGATCCATACAAAAGATAAATTGTAGCCTGATATGGAAGATTTTCTTAATAAATCTCGGTGATGGTAGTAATTCACAACATTTTCATGTGAAAATGTTTCATCGTGGCTTAAACAAAGCAAATTGTAATGGGTAGGAAAATTATCCCTGTGTTGGAAGATAATTCTTGCTTGCCACACTGTAGAAGCAGAAGTGATTTAAGTATACACAATACAGTAATATTTTTCACTCATTATTGCATGCTATGAATACAAACTGGATTTATGAATACCAGAAAGGAACTCCTGTAGACTCAACTGTTTGCTGCCATAGTAACACTTCATCTTACAGGAAGTGCATAAATTTTCTTGATGCTGTTTCATGTAGTCCAGTAGCTAGTCGATTGGGACAAACACTATAGAGATACCAAGCATATGGTGCAATTATAATTAATCATTTACAGCACATCTATTCTAAAAAAACTGAAGAAAGTTACAATTTTTGTATGTACTGGTACTAAAGATCTAAAATTGTTCTAAGTCTGTGAGGAAATACTCCATAGTTAATAGAATGTTAATAGAAGAGAGTATTTGCTCATAGTTGGCTCACTTTATTGAAAGAGCTATAGACTCTTATTGCTGTGATGTTGTACTGACATCTATCATAGAGGGATCCATAAAGTTTTTCCTGGTATTTTGTAGACATGCACCCTTACAAGGCAGCTTCTGTTAATTCAGTTTGTCCTACTTCAGTCTGCACAATTCCTTTGACCTCACAGGATGCCTGTGTAGATGCCTTAAAGTAAATTTGATAGATTCTGAGTGCCAACATGAATATTTGAGCTTCTTTGGAAAGTTTCATTTAATATCAGTAACCGGAACAAATTCTGCTTGCCATAAGTTTTTAGTCATCAGTAAAGTCCCATTACTGATATAAGGCTCATCTATGATCAACTCTAAATGCATAGTGTGTATGATGCAGGAAGATTTCAAGGTATAACTAATGTAAAACAGGGGTACCCAGTCCTACTGGTCAATGGCCCATTGAGAACTGAGCCACACAATTGACTGGCAAGCATGCAAGTGTGCAAAGCTCTATTTGCACTAGTGACATGCATGCATGAAAAACCATTCCCTATCCCCCCTCCTTAACATTACCACTGCTACTAGTCCACAGTGTGGGGACTGCTCTGCTGATATAAAGCACAATAGTCTGATAGCTTGGCAAAAATAGATAAGGGCAAATCATCATCATCTACAGTTAAGAGTTACACAATATTGTTACATCTTACTTTGTCTGGTTTTTTGGCTTTACTTTGTGAAACACATATTTCTTTTGCCTGAATTTTCTTTTCACTATACAGTGATGGTACACGGTTATATGACCTTATTCTCCTAAAGGTAACCCACTTTTCCCAGTGGGATCATCTCTTTCCTTTTTCCAATAAAACTTATGCCATACTACCATAGTATGCTGTTATGTCTCAATGCAGGCAAAGAATTTCAGACTGCAATGCTCATTTAAGAATAAATCCTATGGAACATAAGGTCTACTTTTGGCTTAAATGGGTACTAGTTTCTTCCGATCATATCTGAGAAAACAGCAGACTTTGCGTTGCATTTGCTGCAGCAGATTATCCTGGCCAGCAATTGGTCCTCTGGGATTTATCATTACTTTCAAAATTGAATAAGTGAAGTATTTTAATATCTATTTGTTACTTAGTGCAATTCTAGTAAGAGCACTGCAATTTATTGTCCTCCATTTTATTAAATGTCTCCAAGCCTTGCATTCTGCCGATTAATTCTGTTCCTTATCAGAAATTAAGTCAAAATAAAAAGTGATCCAAGCATATGTTTTGCAACTGTAGCATCATTGTTACCACAGCCTTTTAAAAGAGAAATTGTCTTTCATAACACAAGCTTTGTTTTATTTTAAATTAGGCTGGAGTTTGACTTTCAATTCCCTGAAGTTGTTAGTTGAGTAGTGTCTTAATTTATTTCCTCATGATGGTAAATGGGCCTTTTGTGAAATTATCTTTAGGCATGCAATATTTTTTATGGAACACTAGAGGACAAGAGATTATGCGAGTGTGTGATAATGGCAAGTTGTTGACGACTTTAGATTCTATTCTTTATTTTATTTTGAGAGATGTTTAATAGCATAACCATGAAGAAAGAAGAAATCCCAGTAACAGCAGAAAAGAAACAAAAATCTTCTACATTCAGAATTGTTCATGAAACCAATAAAATTACTCATTAAAATCTTAGAACAAAAACTATATTTTGACTGCCTTTCTAAAATCCATAAAGAAAGGGCTATCTATATCTATCTGGTTAAGATGTTCCCCACAGATGGAGCAGATACCAGAAACATGCTGTAAATACTATGTCAATTTCCACAGTAGGTTTTACAATATACCGTGTATTCTCAGTTCTATATGAGTGGTGTTGCTACAAACACCCAGATTCCACACTATAAAAGGTTTTATAGATTAAAATCAGCCTCATAATTCATGGACCTGCTTTTTCAGTAGTCTATCTATAGTTACCTCTGGGACATAAAAAAATGGTAGAAGGTTTCTGGAGAAAAAGTGTTTGCTTCTCACTGGGATTCAAAATAAAGGCTGGCTGTAAATCTAATGATAATGATAATTTAGTCTCAGCATGTCTCTTTTCACTCAGATACAAAGGAAATTGAACGGTAACAAAGTTCAAAGGAAAAGAATAGATAGATAACCAAGAATATCAGATTTGGGATGGCAAAGTAAAACTTCAGGATTAGCTGAGGTTAGCAAAGCATGGCAAGAATAACAAAGGGGCTTCTTTAGTTACTTTCAAAATGAAAGGAAAAGAAAAGTATAATGGCTGGTCATTGAAAGGTCATTGTTGACAGATAACAACAAAAAATCCTTCTTAACTCTTATTTCTGGTTCAATCTTCCCCGACCCAAAATAAATATTCTACCAGGAAATTGAGTAGGGCAGGACTGAACTTGAACTGAAAGAAACAAGATCACCAAATATCTTCTGAATGAGTGAGTTTGTATCTCCAGAATATACTTACCTTACAACAGATAGTACTGAAGGAGATACCTCGTAGTCTCATTGAACCCTTTTGATTATTCATTAATCCTTCAAGACCTGGTTGTGCTGCTAGACCAGGGACTCTTAGGGAACAGGAGCTTCGTCCCCATTAACTCCATTGCTGAGGGAGTCATTTACATCCTCCCTACACCCAGAGTGAGTATTTTTGTTTTTATGTATTTTATTACTGGCTTTTACATTTTTATATGTTTTACTAGCTGTTTAATTTATTGTTATGTGTTTCTGAGAGTCAGCTTTTGGGAGAGATAGTGGTTATGTAAATTTGATTAATTAATTAATTAATTAATATTTATATATTACTTATTACCAGGAGGATTGATGAAGTGCCAGATAATTTCATCAATCAAGGGGCCCTAGGATGAACTTCCCTCCAAAATGGCGTGCTAAGTGGTGGAGGAGATTTGCTTTTCCTGCCAACAAAAAGATGATTTTCCTGCCAAAGTGGGTTCCTTGGCAGTCGGCTCCCTAGTTTGAATGGGAACAGTGAGGAATGACCCAAGATGGCTCTCAGACGACTGTGGACACTTCTGGGAAGAGGAATCCTGGAGGTTGTAATTCCTGGTAGGGGTAGTCGGAGAGTCGTGGTCTCCATCTTTCCTCTTAGCTGTTTGGTTATTTTTAAGCACCCCTTGGCTTGCATATTTCAAAGTGGGTTTTTTTCTTTTAATTTGATACTTATTTTTAAAGACTGACTGGCTGAAGGCTGAGTTATTCTAACCCCCTGCTGGATTTTAATGTTGACTTTCTTTTGTTGCTTTTTGTTTGTTTGTTTTTCTTTTGTTTTGGGGTTGTTGTTGTTTTTGGCTTTTTCTTTTCTATGTGGAAACTAACCACAACTTTCTGAGTAATGAAACTGACCAGACTGAATTCACATCTATATCAGTTTTTGCTACAGGATTTAACTCTTTAAAAGCCCTGGTCTTGGATTTTTTCTTTTTAAATTTTTGATGGAATTTTTCTTTTTTCTTTTCTTCTTCATACCTTCATTTTAATGTTCTCTGTGGCCATTTTGTTAAGGTACTGAGATTGATCTGTAAACATAATGAAAACCAGGATATTTACAAATAATGACCAGATGTCAGCATGGAATTCTCCAGAACAAATCTTGTCAGATTGCTCTTATTTCATTTTTAATTTTTAATAAAGTAACTTAGTTAAAAGATGGTATGAATGCTGATCTTAATTCATATATCTTAATTCAGCAAAGCATTTGGTAAAGTACTCCATGACAAACTTATGTAAGCAATCTAATTTAGTGTGAATTGGATGATATGTCAATTAAATGGATATATACTTAATTCTAAAAGTTTACTATAAAAATACTAATTAACAGTTTATTATCAGTTTGTAATATACCCAATTTTGATCATCAGTCCCTGATAATTATTCAAAACTAGAATGATTAGGAAATAGTGACAAAGATAATGGAAAGGTTAGAAACTAAGAGTTACAAAGTTGTAAAGACCTGAAAATATATAACCTTATGAAAAGATGAATGAATGAGAAAAGATGAATAGGCTAGCAGTCTTTTAGATACTTAAAAAAAAATATACAAAAAACTGAGAATCTGTTCTCCCTCCCTCTAGAATACAGAACAAAGAATGAAGGAAGACAAATTCCAATTGTAAAATAGAAAAAAAATGTAAAAAGCAATTAAACAATGCAACCACTTACCCAGAAAAATAGTGCCTCCTCCACCGTCTTACTGTATTGGAAATGTTCAAGAAGTTAGCAATCCATTTGTCTGGGATGTTATAATTTGGATTCTTGCACCATACAGGGAGTTGGACCCCGTGACCTAAATGTTCCCTTTCAATATGATGGTTTCATATTACTACTTAAACATAAGTCTGAATACAAAACAACTTTACTGCATTGTATGAATAATGGATCACTACCTAATAAGCTTACGTTGGCTTGGATTCTTAATCTCAGGACATAAAAAGAAAAAAATGTCATAAATTAATGGATTCAGAAGGATTCTTAATGGTTTGGTAGTTTTTGCAGTCATTACAGTCTGCAGTCATACTGCTGAAGATTTGACAGATCTGTGAAATAAGCATTTGATTTGAATTTGTAATATAGCATATGGGTAAGAATTATATTTCTTTTACATTTTTCGGGGGAAATTACAGAATAAGAACATTTATAAAAAGCAGTTTGTTGGAATTAGAATTGCTTGGTCCTTAGAATTTGTATATTGCCATTTGTACAAACATCTCATATACCTCAATACACCTCAATACGGTATAGATAAGAATATTCTGGGAAATCAATTGTTTCCCTTAAATGTGTTCACAGTGTTTTTCTGTGTTTAGTGTCCTTGCAATATTTCTGTATGAAATCAATTTCACTATAGCTGAAAGTGTTCTCCCAGGGGATCTTCCTGCACTTACTATAATATATTACACCTATCTCTATATGTCAGACAGCTTGACTATTCACATTATTCATTCTTTTCCTTCCTTCCTTCCTTCCTTCCTTCCTTCCTTCCTTCCTTCCATAAAGTATATATACATTCTGAAAATCAGAAGAAAACAAGAAAAAGGAAACAAAATGAAGGAATGAGATCGTTCAAACTCTTCAGCCAGTTAATAAATAATTTGTTTCAACACACAGCTTGTCATCTAAATCAAAGTGATCCAGTACATGCAGCATGCTCCCACAAATAAATGACATTGTGTAAGCTACTATAAATGCTTGGAATTTTTCTTTGGTATGTGGACATCTGAAAATCTCTTTCCCAGTATTTTCTTCTCTGCTGCACTAGCAACCAAATCCAAAGAGTGGCCTTAATTTTAGACTTCCTATTATAAATTATATGCCTGCAATTAAATCATAGATGCCTTAATCTTCTGTTCAGTATCTCATTGAAGGTGTGAGTCTAAGGGTCTGCATTTGGCTATGCTGATACTCAAAGATACCAAGATCAGACAGTGATTTGTAATCCAAAATATTCACAATGAGAAAGGACCTCAGGTTCTTGATATTATCCTTGTTCTGAAACAATGTAAAATGAAATTTTATATTTTCTTTTTTCAACTTAACCTTTTCTAGATATATTTATAATGGCCCACCTGGTGCATGAACACAGTTCCCAAATTTTCATTTATTTAGAATTTATATAATTGTATTCCAGAAGTTTATGAGTTGTGGGTTTAGAGACCTATAATGTATATAGTACCTATTCCAGAATGTTTCAATTTCTGTTACCTTTACTATTACAGTAAACAGTAACAGTACACAGTAAACAATACTTTTAGCATTGTTCTAGTTCCAGATAAAGGAATGACAAGTATTTGTATCTCTGCCTCTACCTCTGTTAAAATAAGCATGTATTGATCAGCCTTCATTGTTCTCCAGATGACTTGCCCATTGAAAATACTTGTCTCCATATTTTCTTGAGGAAAAATGTAAGATCTACATCTCAGGGAAGATTTAAATGTTCAAAAGTTATAGAATATACAAGAATTTGCAGATATATGTGAATGAAGACAACTTTATTTGATTAATCATTGTGGCTGTATATACAAACAGAGTTGTCTTAACTTGCATAATTTGTCAAAATGAGATGAAAATCAGTGCATTATCAGATGTAATGATTTGAATTATAGATGGTGGAGGAAGGGAATAGTGGCCTCTCCTCTGAATGAATATGAAAACACTTTGTAAGGGATCTCAAGAAATACTGCCCAGATAGAGAATGATTCAAAATTAAGCATGATGCTAAAACAATCTTCTATTACTAAAACAATCTTCTCTTACTAATGACACAATCTTCTCAGTAATCTTTTTTACAAAATGAAAGGATAGTCCAATTTTCTATAGTTATAATAATTATTATGTATCATATATTTTTAAACAAATTTATATAACCACCCAACATATACACAATGACTCTATTATTAAAATAAGATCCCCTAAGATCAATGAAACATCATTCAGACTAATCTAAAACATCGTTATGTACCTCTTTAATTAGATCGGGATTTAACCAAATGTCTTGTAGCCTGCAAACTGCAATTTCCAAAGAAAGAAGAAAGACCCAGATAGAAGAAGGATTAAGAACCTAGAAACCATTAAATATTTATTTTACTAACTAGGAGAGAAATTTGCTTGTAAGTCAAAAGTAGCATAAATGATACATAGCAAGAAAGGTGGCTGATTAAAATAAAATAAAATAAAATAATTTTAGATAAAGACCTGTATTTGCTTTTAAATCATTTCTTGTTGCATCTTAGAATTATATCGCTTCCATAGCAACTATGCATCTGGCCCAATTAATATCTGGCCTCACGTAAGTGGCAGGGCAGGCTCTCAGGTTTGCTTTCACTGGCTTAAATTAAATGCGAACTGTGGTTAAAAGCCAGAAAGAATGCCATTATCACAGAGAGATCAATATCTAAGAAGAAATTTGCTGGAATAAGTCACTATCTATCAGTGTTTAGATTTGCTACACAATTGGAGAACCTATTTGTATGATCTTCTATGTAAACAAATAAAACAAGTGCAGTTTAGGATCTGTTTCAAGGTCAATTTATTTTTCCCTTAAATGATAATGTCCTAAATAATATAGAATCAAAGAATCTGAAATGTTTTATCTGCATTACCCATAAGAAAATTACTTGTAGCTCTTTATGATGACAGAATTTTTAAAATATCCACAACAAACCTGAACATTTTATAAATAGAATCATATCTATGCATGCATCCCAAGACTCTGTCTTAGACACAGTACTCTTCAATATCTTCATCAGTGATTTAGATGAAGGGATAGAAATGGAACTCATCTAATTTACAGAATACACTTAGTTGGCAGGAATAGTCAACACTCCAGAAGATCAGCTCAAGGTACAAAATGATCTTGACAGAGTTGAACACTGGATACTGTCTTAACAAAATGAAATTTAATGGTGAGAAAAATAAGGCAAGAAAAGCGGCCTTTCTATGGGTACGCAAGCTGTTGTCCCAGTTCAGCTCCACCACGCATGTGCACGCGGCTCCCACTGTCCAGCTGGTCTTTGGGTCTCTGCTGTGCATGTGTGGGAGGTGGGGCATGTGCGGGGGATCATGTGCACATGTGGGAGGCACATGCGGGGGGGCGCGTATGCATGCACAAGGGGTGGGGTGTTTGCAGGGGCACGCAGGGCAGAGCACATGCCCGGGGGGGGCGAACATTACATTTTGGCGATTTGGGTGCACATGCATGCTTTGGCACTCCGGAAAAGGTTAGCCATCACTGATATACGTGTTAGCTGGCTCAATAGTAGTAACTGAATTCATCAAATTTGCAGACAACACCAAGCTAACAGGAATAGCCAACACTCCAGAAGATAGGCTTAAGATACGGAAGGATCTTGACAGACTTGAACATTGGGCGCTATGTAACAAAATGAAATTCAATAGTGAAAAAAGTAAGTTTCTACATTTAGGCAGGAAAAACAAAATGCACAGGTACAGTATATGTGGTACCTTGTTCAATAGTAGTAACTGTGAGAGAGATCTTGGAGTCCTAATGGACAATCATTTAAACGAGTCAGCAGTGTGCTGCAACTGCCAAAAAAGCCAACACAGTTCTAGACTGCATTAACAGAAGGATAGATTCAAGATCATGTGAAATGTTAATACCATTATGTTTATAATGCCTTGGTAAGGCCACACTTGGAATACTGCATTCAGTTTTGGTCACCATAATGTAAAAAAAGATGTGAAGACTCTTAGAAAGTGTGTAGAGAAGAACAACAAAGATTATTAGGGGACTGGAGGCTAAAACATATAAAGAATGGTTGCTGGAATTGGATATGTCTAGTTTAATGAAAAGGACTAAGGATGACATGATAGCAATGTTCCAATATCTAAGAGGCTGCTACAAAGAAGAGGGAATCAAGCTATTCTCCAAAACACCTGAAGGCAGAATAAGAAGCAATGGATGGAAACTAATTAAGGAGAGAACCAACCTAGAACTAAACAAAAATTTCTTAATAGTGAGAATAATTAATCAGTGGAACAACTTACCTCCAGAAGTTGTGGGTACTCAAAAGGGGGTGTTTTTAGGAAGAGATTGGAAAATGATTTATCTGAAATGGAATATCTCTCTTATGAGAGCAGGGAAGGGACCTCCAAGGCAGAGGTGCTATTCACTTACCTTCACTACTGGTTCACAAATGTGAGTGCACAGACCATCTCTGTGCATGCTCAGAGCCTTCCACACATGCGCAGAGCATCAAAAATGGGACATGATAATGTCCAGGCAGATGGGTTGAGCCTCCTGCAGTTGCCATTACAGTGGTGGGTTGCTCCTGGTTTGGACTGGTTCGCGCGATCCGGTAGTGGTGACGCTGTGACGTCATCGAACCGATTCTCTGTGACCAGGAGCTGGGGCCACCCACGCGCCCATACTTACAGTTCTCTGCACTCCGCGCACTCTACACATGGGCAGAACGCTTTTTTGGGGGGGTTTTCCCCAAAAAATGGTTTGGGAAAAAAAGGAGCATGTGCATCATCAAAACTGGTAGTAAAGGTAAGTAGAATCCACCCCTGTGCCTTTACCATTTACCTGAACCGGATAGAAACAGATGAATACCACTACTGCTCCAAGGTCCTTCCAAGGTCCCTTCGACCTTTGTTATTCTGTTAATTCTGATCTTCAGCAATTCCAGAATTGTTGTGAAATGACGTCTTAACTTTATATGAAATAATGATCATTTGTGTACATGTCCTGAGATGCTGAAGTAAAAGGCTTGAAGCTACCGTAGAAGTAAGGATAATATAGTATCAGTTATATGAATGCTATTTGTATACCACAGATATCAGCTATGGGATATTTTTGGTTTTGCTGTGCCATTATTTATGAATGTCCTTCCTTAAGGATTTATTACTGAAAGATTGATGGTCTCTTAAGTCAGATTTAAGAAAACAAATTAGGAAGAAATGAAAATACTTGCAATAGGCTAATTAATACTATATTCAGAGAATGAAGCTTTAAATGATAGTAAAGGTTGTTTTAGAAATGAACTATTCCATCTGGATCAGAAACAGCAAAGGAATATTAATGCATTATTATTTACACTTAACAAGGACAACTTTTTTAACAAGTAGTCCTTGAATAACCACCACTCATGAAGCAACCACTTGTTTATTAAATTTATTTGCCACCTATCTTGCCCTGAAGCTACTCTGGGCAATTTACAAAGTAAAAACAAAGAAATGAAAACAAGTGTAAACGTAACAATAGCAAAGTAATAGAGAAATAGAATAAACAGTGAAAAAGAAAGAAAGCAATAAGAAAACAGCAATATGAGAATAAAAGATGGGCAGGGGAGAGGTGGGGTTTGCTATCAATCTAGTAGTCACCTATAGTGTGATACTCCCCCACTGGATTCCCAGGCCATCTGGCAGGCACAAGTGTTTAGACTTTTAGGGAAAGATCAGAGGATTGAGGCAGATCTCACTTTGGAGGATAGGATATTCCAAAGTATGGGGGGGATCCTGACAGTTGAAGTTCTTTGACTGACTATATCTGCAATACGTCCTCTCTGCCAGCATGAGTAGGGCAGGCTTGTTTCAGTGGGATGAGGCAATTCATCAAGTAGCCTAGACCTATGCCATTAAGGGTTTTAAAAGTCATAACCAATATCTTGAATTTCACCTGGAAGCAGACAAGCATCCAATGCTGTTTGCAGAGGTGCAATATGAGCCATTCGAGGGTCCCCAAAGACTGCTCTTGCAGTCTTTGGACCAGGCTATGGCTGACCAATTTTTAATTTTTTTTTTAAATTTTTTTTTAATTATTTAATTGAATTTTAATTCTTATTATCATTGCCCCTTCTTAATTACCTTAATAGTAATGTTGAATGTCATGTCTTAAATGTTATGTTTCGTTATATGTTCTATGCCTTTTTATATGTCTTTTTATATCTCTATGTTTTTTATTGTGAGCCGCCCCGAGTCCTTCAGGAGAAGGGCAGCATAGAAATTTAAATAAAATAAATAAATAAATGGATTTCAGGAGTAGCTCTATGGAGAGCACATTGCAGTAGTCCAGACAAGAGATAACAAGGGCTTCAGTAACTGAGAGCAGGGAGTCATAATCCACAAAGAATCACAGGTGGTGCACAAATGTAGCTGTGCAAAAGTTCTTGTCACACCTGCCATTTACTTTTTCAGCAGGTGTCATGAGTCTAGAAGAACACCTAGGTTGTGAACTGGATCTGAATGGGGCAGTGCAACCCCATCCATAACTAAGGATGACAAAAACTCAGATCTTGAGGCTCCGTGCACCAAAAGCCACTCAATTTTGCTTCAGTCGACCTATTACATTATAATCTAATAACGATTTGCAGTTATACTGGTACTAAACAAGCATTTCTTATGACCAATCATCAAAGTTTTGGCTCGCCAAGCATTCCAACAGTCATGATTGTGGCTGCTGCTTGGCAACTAGGTCACACTTTTAATAGTCGTAGCATTCTATGGTCACATGTTCACAAATTGTGACCTTCCTTGCCAGCTTCCCACAAGCAAAGTCAATGAGTTGGATACGTGGGAGAAAATATGGGTCACGAATGTAAAATTTACACAAGCGCAAAATTTAAGAGAAAAATTTTATAAAATGTTTTATAGATGGCATTTAGATCCAAAAAGGTTATCTTGTATGTATCCAAATGTACAATCTAAATGTTGGAGATGTGGTCAAGATGATGCAACCTATTACCATATTTGGTGGACTTGTAGAAAAGTTAAAGCTTTTTGGATTAAAATATGGTGGATTATACAGAATGTTTTTAAAAAGAAAATATCTTTTGAACCACAATTGTTTTTGCTAGGCATTACCACCGGACTTACTGTGATAGAGACTAAATTGATGTTGAATTTTATAACTGCAGCTAGACTTTTGATAGCGCAAAATTGGAAGAAAGAAGA
>JANHFM010006732.1:18930-34469 GCA_032468115.1 Grayia smithii
TCAATAAGGAAGCTAACAGGGAAGACATTGCCATTCATGCCAATAAATCCCACAGCTTTTTCTCCCCCAGACGCCCTATAGAGTATGAAATCCTGGAGAATATTCCCACAACTGCACTTAATAATATATGCATACTCATCTGACTACACATGTGCAGTGCTGCAACAGCCATTGGGGTTGCTATGATTGTGCAGCACCACGTGAGCCATTAGTACACTCCCATTCAATCTGTACTTGCACTGTACCACAGCAGCCACTAATCTGCTCACCAACCTTCTTGCGAGCTGCCCAGGACTTACAAATTCCTACCAGTTTTCCCATTGGTCTTGTTTATTGGCAACTGGCAATACGTTATGCAGAGGTCTTCACTTAATAACTCACAATCTTTATTTAATGACAGCAGCAAGAAATGTGGGATTGTAATCACTAAGTTATGTGGTCACATAATGTGGTCACATGATGTGTTTTATTCCCATATTGCTTAGCAAGAGAAATTCTGGTCCCAGTTATCATCATTAAATGAGGACTCTCTATATAAAACCCTAACCCTAACTCTATATATATAGGGAGTGCTCATTTAGATGATGATAACTGGGACCAGAATTTATACTGCTAAGCATACATACAGTATATAGGTATATAGTCAGACAATGCCGACTGGCGGCCCCCAGGGGGAGGGTGTTCTCTGTGGACGCACCGACCCTCTGGAACTGCCCATTGAGCTCCAGACAGCCCCTGATCTCCGTTCCTTCCACCGCAACGTGAAGACGTGGTTATTCCATCAAATGGGCTAGGGCTGACTTCATTTTTAATTTGGATTTTTATATTTTTATAGATTTTTGTATGTTTTTAGTTTTACTGTTTTATTGTGTAATTGTACATGGTTGGTGTCTATTTTTATTGTTGTGAGCCACGCTGAGTCCTTCGGGAGAAGGGCGGCATATAAATTGAATAAACCATAAACCATATACAAATACGTGTGTGTGTGTGTGTGTGTGTGTGTGTGTGTGTGTTAATCTGCAAGAACAAAAATGACAGCTAATTCTGCACCTTCAACCAAACCCTATTAAGGATGGTTTTCAAGAATAGAAACTATATTAACTATGCTATTCACTATACAGTAGTGAATAATCTTGGTGTAAACTTTTTATGTATGTGTATGAATCTATGTATGTATATTTCTTATCTCAGGCCTTTAATTTGTTTTGCTTAATATTATTTTCTTACTTTGTACACTTTGCAAAGTATTGCTAATTCTTCAGGGAATAGTTTGATGGCAGTGGTGGGTTGCTCCCGGTTCGGGCTGGTTTGCGTGATCTGGTAGCAGTGACGCTGTGATGTCATCGAACCAGTTCTCCGCGACCAGGAGCTGGTCCACGCACCTGTACTTACCATTCTCTGTGCTCCGCGTGCTCCGCGCATGTGCAGAATGCTTTTTTTGAGGGTTTTTCCCCCAAAAAAGGTTACTGTGCATGCACTGAATGCGCGTTCTGCGTGCACCGATCACACGCAATGCGCGTGCATCATCAGAACCAGTAGTAAAGGTAAGTAGAACACACCCCTGTTTGATGGATGTATGTGTGTACTGTACATATATTCATTTCATCTAAGAAGATCCATTGCCTTTACCATTACGTTAAAGTAAAAGTTTATAAGGACTGTAAATGCCCTTTGTGTAAGGAAGGATTTAGAGGCAAGTCTTGAGAATTTAGTTAGGTTCACCACTCTTTATTTATGCCATTGATTCCCCTCCCTAGAATTAGCTCTTGTGGATTGACAAATACAGACCTCCAGATATCTAAAAAGGCCTCAGGTGCATTTGAATTAGCAAAGCAGCCACTTCTGTGTCATTTAAACTGTAATTACATCTATTTTATCTCACCATTCAATTATACTCCTAAACTCCTTAGAAAAAGAAGAAACAATTAACATATAAAATTAATAGAATATAATAGCAGTAAACAAAGAAGCCAATGAAACCTAAGAGCAGATTACTAATTTAGAAATTACAAATCATCTCTTTAATTTGGGGTAGAAACTGCAATCTCAATTTTTATTCATGCTGCCTACAAAATTCTATTAAAAAGAAAGAACATTTTTGAAAGGTCAGGGACCTGCCTACCTGGAAATTCCCAACTGTCACATAAGTAAAAAATTGAGGTGACAGAGATCATTTAATCTAATTTCCAGTACAAGCTGCTTCAGATATAAATTGATTTGGACAGTGAATCCAAATGGAGTAACTGAAATAGGTGACTCCTATTACAAAAATGGACATTGAATTCAATTCAGTCTAACAACCCAGGACACGGAATACCACTCTGACTTATATAAGGAAGAATTAATTACTGGTAAATATGAAAACATTTGGGCTAGCAGAGATCAACATTGTCTCTATGGTTATGGATGTCAAGATCAAGTAGAAATGAATTGTGTTTGATACTCACAAGCCTTCTAGTTGGAAAAGCCCAAGGTTACAGTTCATAAATATTCCAATATATATATTTATATGGCATGGATTTGTGGTCAGGGTGGGATTCAGCCAGTTCAGATTGGTTTGGGTGAATCAGTAGTTGCGACCTGGCGGGCTCAATCCCATCCTATATCACTGTGTTTTTGATGCCGCTTGCATGTGTAGTTGGCACACACGTGAAGCTATCCCACCCTATACAATTGCTGCATTTTTGATGCAGCACCAGAGGTGGTATTCAGCCAATTTTGATCAGTTCTAGAGAACCGGCAGTGGAAAATTTGAGAAGTTTGGAGAACCGACAAATACCACCTCTGACTGGCCCCACCCCATCTATTCGCTGCCTCCTGAATCCCAGCTGATTGAGTTCCAGCTGATCAGCTGGGTCTTCTTTTATTGCCCTGCACACGGAGCTGGAAAACAGGTTAGTGAGGTGAGGAGGGAATGGAGATTTTACAATATCCTTCCTTTTCCCTGGGATAGGGTGGGTTAGGTGGAAATGGAGATTTTACAGTAGTCTTCCCCTGGAGTGGGATGGAAATGGAGATTTTACTGTATTCTTCTCTTCCTCTGGAATGGAGTGGGGTGGAAATGGAGATTTTACAGTATCCTTTTCCTCGAGTGGGGCGGAAATGGACATTTTGCAATATCCTTCCTCTGTCACGCTCACCAAGCCATGCCCACAGAACTGGTAGTTAAAATTTTTGAATCCCACCACTGTGCAGAACGCATGTGTGCAAGGCACGATCACATTTTCATGTGCTCACATTTTCAATTCTGGGCGAACCAGTTGTTAAATTATGAGAAGCCCACCTCTGTTTGTGATGCTCCAAATAGTTGTGTCATTTGTTAAGCTCACAACAGTTTCCATAGAACGGAAAGAAGAGAATGCTATGTTTAGATTAATGTGTTCAGTTAACTTTTGACTTGGGCAAAGGAAAAAGAAAGAGATCCATTAGGTCGATGGTGGCCAGATTTAGTTTTCTGCTCCATTCTCCTCTTTCAAAATTTAAAGGTCCAGTCAGCTCTACAGCCCCTATATTTAAGCTTGGATATTTTACACTGAGAGTTAAAATAGTAGCCATCTCCTGTCTCTCCTGGGGCATGGGAAATTGACTTGATAGAATAGAGTGGATGCAGCTGGTTTGACAAATATAATGCCAACAAGGCATATCCTGCCTTCCACCATTAGAGTTAATGGGTCTTAATGATGATAATGTTATTCATTCATTCATGTCTGACTCTTGGAGATTCTATGGGCCAGATCTCTCCACATCTTCTGATCTTGCACTACTTCTTTGAATTTTTGTATGCTCTGCTTGGTGTCAGTTTTGAATGCATTCAGCCACCATGTTCTTTGATGGCCTGATTTCCTTTTACCACTAATGCCTGAGTCTTAAGGATATCTAAAATAGAAGTCAAAATCATTCACTTCCTAAATACTAGAAATGATGACTAACAGCCAGGTATTGAATTGTATTTTTCAGTTGAAGATCCAAACTTGTGGCTGTTTAGGGATTCATAGGGACCAATCACTTCTCTTATAGCCGAAAGAGATAGAGCTGTCAGAGATAGAGATGCCTACCATCTCTTATTTAGAACTTATATCCTAGGCAAATATAAGCAACTTACTCCTTATTACCAGTGTTGCTTGCAACTCATACATTCACTTAGTATCCTGCCTGATTGCCTTGTGAATTCTTATTTTGACCCAGCCATGAATATAACTTTTCCCTTCCTTTTAACAAGTTCCTTTCCTTATAATGTTTTTGGCTCACAGCAACCAGACTAACTGCTTGTCATCCTTTGGAATTCATTACCATGCTGCTTGAAACAGGAAGACCAGATGGTACAAAGTGTTCAGCTAATGTCATTCATCCCATCAGATAAATTTTTAGCAGTCACAGAATGGACACTATGGCCTCTATGCTTTGTAAAAATGCATGCCTTCTTTTTGTAGGTAAAAGAACTTCAAATGTGCATTTACTTTTCAAGATTCTCATTTGTGCTTTGCATTCTAGTCCCATTTTAAAGAAAGAGACAGATTTATTGTTAAACTGGTTGATGAATATTAAATTGGGCAAGACGGGAATATGTTTTTGCCCTGGAAAGAACCCAGGATTTGTTGGAATGTTCAATTATCCCATGTTCTTCTAAATTTCATTCTCAGGTCAGCGTCTTGCATATTTATTGAATGGAGTGCAAGCAGTAGGGAATTAACATTTGTCTCTGTTCAAAAATCTGTTTAGAAATAGCAGCTTTTGAGTGTTGTGTATGAAAAAAACTTGTTTTGCTGAAACAGCAAGAGGCAGTTATTTTGTAAAAGGAATTTTATACTTACAAAATTTGCATTATTCTTTATGCAATAAAGAACAACAGCAGAGAAATTTTTATTTTAGTATTTTAAAAACGGTTTCTGAGGTAATTTATGTTAATGGAAAATGTTCATTATAGAAGTTGCATAAAAGTACCTCTGAAGATTTAATAAATGTGAGGAGAATGATGCAGATGTTTAATGAGTTTTCTGAAAAATATTAAATAAATGTAAGGTGGAATATGGTAGTCTTTTGGGTTCAAAGAAGAATAGGCAGGAAAATGGACCAGACTTATATTGATCTGAACATTTCCAGTTAGAAATGCTTAGATATCCTTTAGGCAAGAAAAACTAGATATAGTCAGTATCATTATTCTACAACACATTTTGTTTCCTTCAGGAAGAAGTAGCCCAAGGCATTCATGACAACAACCTAGCAAATTTGTTTCTCTTGCAACAGTCAGCTACATTCTATTATTTTGCAACAGAAATTTGAAGCTGTTATTTGTCTGAAACCCAGAATAATTTGGGGACATGCATCCTGTCAAAATATTGATTCACTCAAAACTCTAGTGCACAATTTATAATCTATTAAATCTGCTTTTACAGGTGGCACAGATGACCTTCTGCTCTTAACATGTTGCTGATACTTTAATAGTACAGCTTGCTTAGTGCATATTTCACTGCTCTCGTCACATCCGCAGAAAACACTTCAGCGGCCCTGTTTAGAGTGACCCACTCTCTGCTTAAATCAGAGAGTGAGGGAGGACCCTTTGCAGGGCAGAGCTGAGGATTTTGTGCAGTTTCTGCAGGATAAAATCGCTCAGATCTGGACACGTTTGGACTCCGACTGGGCAGAGTCCAGTGAGATGACGGAGGTAGGTCTTGGTGAAGACATCTGGATTGAGTTTGACCCTGTTTCTCTAGATGACGTGGACAGGATTATGGGCAGGCTGAGTGCCACCACTTGTTTGTTGGACCCATGTCCCTCCTGGCTGGTCTTGGCAGCGCGGGAGGTGACTGGAGACTGGCTCCAGGCTATTACCAATGTTTCACTGAGAGAGGGAGTCTTCCCCGCCTCATTGAAGGAGGTGGGGGTGCGACCCCTCCTCAAGAAGCCCAGCCTGGACCTAGTATCATTAAACAACTACCGTCCAGTCTCCAACCTTCGCTTTGTTGTGAAGGTTGTTGAAACCATGATGGCACGCCAACTTCCTCAATTCCTGGAAGAAGCTGACTATCTGGACCCGTACCAATCCGGTTTCAGACCTGGGCACAGCACAGAAATGGCATTGGTTGCACTGGTGAATGATCTCTGGCGGGCCTGGGACAGGGGCTATTCCTCTGTCCTGGTTCTACTTGACCTCTCAGCGGCTTTTGATACCATCGACCATGGTATCCTACTGCAACGGCTCTGGGGGTTGGGGTGGGAGGCATTGTTTTGCAGTGGTTCTCCTCTTACCTCTTGGGCCATTCGCAGTCTGTACTGGTGGGGGGCCAGAGATCGAACCCAAGGCCTCTCACTTGTGGGGTGCCTCAGGGGTTGGTCCTCTCCCCCCTGCTATTTAACATCTATATGAAGCTGCTAGGTGAGATCATTCGCGGATTTGGGGTGAGGTATCATGAGTACGCTGATGATACCCAGCTTTAATACGAGCCCTTTCAGAGGGAGCAAGAGCCTTCCCCCCCATTAAAAGTGACGGGACCTCTAGAACACGAGGTGCCGGTATCCACAGCCTTGGATGGGTTGAGTCTGAGCCATCCAGGCCCGTACTGCCTCCAGGCACCGGGACATCACAGAAAGGGCATTCCCGGGCTGGTCTGGGGTGGAGATGTAAAGCTGGGTATCATCAACATATTGATGATACCTCACCCCAAAACCATGGATGATCTCACCCAGCGGCTTCATGTAGATGTTTAAAAGGAGGGGAGAGAGAACCGACCCCAGAGGCACCCCGCAAGTGAGGAGCCTGGGGGGATCTCTGTTCACCCGCCCAAACAAACTGCGAACAGCCTGAGAGGTAGGAGAACCACTGTAAAACAGTGCCTCCCACCCCCAACCCCCGAGTCATCGCTGTAGGATACCATGGTCAATGGTATCAAAAGCTGCTGAGAGGACAAGTAGGACCAAGATATAGGAGTATCCTCTATCTCGGGCCCGCCAGAGATCATTTACCAGGGCGACCAATGCCATTTCCGTGCTGTGACCAGACCTGAATCCTGATTCGTATGGGTCTAGATAATCCACTTCCTCCAGGAATTGTGGGAGTTGGTGTGCCACCACGGACTCAACAACCTTCGCTATAAAGCGAAGGTTGGAGACAGGACAAAAGTTGTTAAGGGAGTCTGGATCCAAGGCAGGCTTCTTGAGGAGGGATCAAACCACCGCCTCCTTAAACACAGCGAGAAAGACTCCTTCCCTGAAAGAAGCATTGACAATTGCCTGGATCCAGTCTCCGGCCACCTCCCGGGCTGCCGAAACAAGCCAGGAGGGACATGGGTCCAGTAAACACGTGGAGGCACCCAGCCTACCCATAATCCTGTCCACTTCATCCACGGATACAGGGTCAAACCCAACCCAGATGTTACCTTCAAGACCTGCTCCTGTCTCCTCTCTGGACTCTGCCCAGAATCCAAACCCATCTGGATCTGAGTGATTTTTGTCCCGCAGAAATTGTGCGAAATCCTCAGCTCTGCCCTGTAAGGGGTCCTCCCTCACCTGCTGATTGAGGAGGGAGCGGGTCACTCTAAACAGGGCCACTGGGTGGTTTTCTGTGGATGCAATGAGAGCGGAGAAATAGTCACGTTTCACCACTTCCATCGCCACTAGATAAGACCTAACATGGGTACTTAACAGTGTCCGGTCAGACTCGGATCAGGATGATCTCCAACAGCTCTCTAGGCATCTTTTCTGATGCTTCATCTCCCGGAGATCCGTGGAAAACCATGGAGCCACACGGGAACTGCGTCGGGTCAGAGGCTCCAAAGGCGTGCTTCGGTCCAAGGCTCCAGCTGCCACCCATTCCCAGGCAGCCACCAGACCCTTGGCCAAATCGTGGGTTAAGGAGGCAGGAAATGTCCCAAGCTCCGTCAGGAACCTCTCCAGGGCCATCAGGCACCTGGGGCAGAACCATGTCACCAGTTCCTCCTCCCAGTGGCGAGGGGTGGCAGAAAGTCCAATCTAAAGAGGGAATAGTCGGACCATGACAGGTTGAATGGATAACTCCCCCCTACCCTGACTATTTATCCACTGCAAAGAGATAAAAATCAGGTCAAGTGTGTGTCCTCCACTATGAGTTGGGCCCTGTACAACCTGAGTCAGGTCCATGGCCATCATGGAGGCCATGAACTCCCGAGCTAGCTCAGATGTCTCGCCGATGGATGGAAAGTTAAAATCCCCCTCAACTATAAGGCTGGGGAATTCCACCGCCAGTTCGGCTAAGACATCTAGCAGCGCGGGCAGGGCTGAAGACATGCAGCTGGGAGACAGGTACGTGATCAACAGACCTGACTGAACTCCAGGGTCCCACTTCATGAGGAGAGATTCACACCCGCCTATCTGAGGGCCAGTGACCTCCCTAGGATTAAGATTTTCTCCAATAACCACTGCCACCCCACCGCCCCTTCCCTGGGGTCATGGCTGGTGTAGCACCCGGAAGCCTAGTGGGCATAAATCAGAGAGAGGAACACCTCCCTCCTGACCCAACCAGGTCTCCGTGATGCAAGCCAGGTCCGCACCCTCCTCGTTGATAAGGTCTCGAACGAGGGGGGCCTTATTCACCACAGACCTGGCATTCAGGTACACCAGCCGGAGTCCAGGGTCCTGTGCTCCCGTACCCCCAGGGGAGCTAGGAGAGTAAGAAGGGCTGGAACATGCCACCGCTTGATTTAATTAGTAGAACTGTCTGAAAAATTGTTTGGAGCCTCATAAAAGTATGGTGCCCCTCTTCTGTTCAATAAAATATATTTTTTAAAAGGCTTTTGAAAAAGCCTGAAATGAGTGTAATTGCTTAAGAAGTTTACTTACCAGTTAAGGTAATCATGCACTTGGCATTTTTCAGGTTGGTGTGGAGGTCTGGAAAAGACAGACTGCTTTAAGGAAAAGGAGAGAATTGCTGTGCTCATGAAAGGTCCAAAGCAATTCTTCTGGAATATGTTAAGAAATGTGTATTTAGTAATGCACCATCTGCCCAGAAAAAAAGAGAAATAAATGGAGGTGATACAGATCCTTTTGAGGCTAGATGCGGGAACACAATAGCATATGTTTACTTTGCTTCCTGATAAGTGGACATTTTGTGATGGACTACATTCCCTATTGTGGCCATTTGGGAAAATAAATATCAATCCTTCCCTATGAGGGACCATCAATCCAGATGATCAGAATTCAAAGTCACCTGGTGCTGCTGTTTGAAGAGACATGAAATGTGGTTATTCGTCCTTAGCTTCTTGACTCTAATTTAGCTATATAATGCCTGATCTTCTTTCTCAGATGAAGTCGTGTATTGTTCTGTTGGGGTAATCTGGGAAAGTTCAGTTGATAATGCTTATTGAATTTTCTTAATAATACTCAGTTACAAATTTCTGGGAATCTTTTTTAAAAAGGGGGAAAAAGTTCTCCAGGCATCAATTGATCAAATGTCACAAACACAGAGTCATTAAATTTTTCTAAATTTGCTGCTTAGTTGATGTATGAAAGAAAATTCCTTCCAGATTTATCCAGTAAACAATAAAATTAAACAGATCATCTGCTCTGTTTGAGAGATGCTGCAAGAGATGTGATTGGATAACTCTATAAGCAACATTGCAAATGCTGGAGGAAATGGTAACTCCAGACCAGGGGTGTCAAACTTGTGATAACATGTTGTCATCACGTGACTTATCACAACTTTTTCCCCTTCACTAAAACATGGCCAGGGTGTGACACATCCGGCTCGCAGGCCATGAGTTTGGTATCTCCACTCCAGACTATGACAAAGTTACTCTAACTTGGAAGCAATTACTAAAAATAGTCCCACACTGCAAGAGTCCCTTTTGCTTTCAGTCACAGCAGTTCCATTTACAATTTCATGATAGTGATGATCTGTAACAAACTATTCTTATTAAAGGAATCAAGTAAAAGTCCACTGTAAAACTTTTCTCCAAGCAAAATAAACTGGCAGAATGCTACCTGTGAGAGAAAAATGTGGGATGGGAAATCTGTAGTCATTACTTCAGTCAGTCTGAATTTAGATGAGGTACAAAGAAAGTGAAAGATAAATATAAAATCTCTTTATTTGGAGAGAGTTATTGCTTTCTTAAAATACCAAGAAAAGCAGAATCAAATCATCCCTAAAGAAAATTAAATAGATAGACAAATTAAATAAATTCTTATGTAAGAATAATAGTAGGCATAGGATATGAAGACTTTTCTAATATAGTATTAACTTAAAATCGCTAGTTGATGGATGACACTGAACTATCAGTAATGATTCATTCTCTACAAATATATCTATGTTTGATGTAATTTGGATGAGGAGATGGGTTCTAAATAGCTTGGGCAACATTAGGCAAAATTAGGAGAAGCAGAGATGATCCTGGAGGTGAAGTCAAGAGAGGAATTGGCCTCATTAAGTGCTCACAAACTCTTCTTGAATTCCATTAACTCTTATCTAGTACCAATTTAGGTCTGACCATTAATTGGCTAGATTCTTATGTATAGGTAAAGGTAAAGGTTCCCCTCGCACATATGTACAAGTCATTCCCGACTCTATGGGGCAGTGCTCATCTCCGTTTCAAAGCCAAAGAGCCAGTGCTGTCTGAAGACGTCTCTGTGGTCATGTGGCCGGCATGACCAAATGCCAAAGCGCATGGAACGCTGTCACCTTCCCACCAAAGGTGGTCCCTATTTTTCTACTTGCATTTTTACATGCTTTTGAACTCCTAGGTTGGTAGAAGTTGGGACAAGTAACAGGAGCTCACTCCATTATGCGGCACTAGGGATTCGAACCACTGAACTGATGACCTTTCGATCGACAAGCTCAGCGTCTTAGCCACTGAGTCACCGTGTCCCTTTTATTCTTATGTATAGGCATGAGCAATGTATCAGCTTATCTGGAATTTACTGCATGGCTTGATTCTTCGTGTTTGACAATAAACCACAGTTGTCTGGACTATTGCCCCACCATAAAACACTGTTTACAACTCATAAAGACTAGTTCATGCATCCCAATAAGCCCAAACCAAACTACAATATAGCACTGTTTACATTGTATAAACTGAACTACCGAGATTAGATTTGTCTTCCTATTATGTGCTTCCTATTATATTTGGAGACATGCATCTTTCCTTTGCAAGAAGACCAGAATACTAAACCTTATTTCAGAAATGCTTACCAACTGCTCATTTCCAATGGTATTTTTAATTTATGACCAGCAGGCTTTACATCTCTCATTAGATATTTCTGTTTCCTACACAGATTTGTATAGTTGCAGAGCAGGTTGTTATCAGAAACACAAAACAGGTCTGATGTGTTGTTGTGCTCTTTGGATCTAGATCTGTATCTGTTTGGTAAGATGAGAACCAATGTGAGAGGAAGATGCAGAAAGATTAAGTTTTGAATCATTCATATATGTACATATTTCAAGCCTCTGCAATTCAATTGAGAAGTAGGGAAGAAAACAGCTGTTGTAATGTTGACTGAATCCCAAAGCAAAAAGATGTGATGAGGTAAGAATCTTCTCCAATGGAAATATATTTCCCCCATGGGCTGCTGAACTAAGCAAGTTTCTAGCAAAACTGGAAGCATTCCAATACAAAGAAAAAGTACCCCATACCAAAAACAGCAGAAATATAGGGCCATGCATGGCTAGGCATGTTTTGCAATTATGCCAATTATAATGAAGATATAAACCAGGTTTTTAATGTAATCCAAGAAACCACTATATAGCAACAAAGAGAACAATCAATTCTCTGATGGCATCCAGCAGTTCTTTGCAATTCACACATCGCAACCTACACTAAATGTAAAATACTTTTAGTGTGTTAGCAAAACAGGCAGAAAGCCTTTGAGACATTATCTAGCACATTTACATAGTGAGCTTCTTGATTTATTTGTAAAATTTGTCCACTATCTTACTGCAGGGCTACTTTGGGTGGCAACAATACAATAGTAAGGAAAAATTAAGTGTAAACAAAAAATTAAAATGAATAATAAAAAAATGAGAATACAATACAATACAATACCAAAAAGATGGGCAGGAAAGCATAAAGCATGGGGAAGGGAGTGGAGTCTGCCATGAATCCAGCAACCACCTCCAGCAAGGAACATCCCCATTTGGTCCCCAGGCCAACCGGCAGAGCCAGGGCTTCAGGTTCTTGAAGGATAGGAGGGTGTAGGAGTTCTTAACCCAAGGGCGGGTGCTGCAACCGAGAAGGCTTTTCTTCTGGAACCTGATAGTTGGAGTTCTTTGACTGATGAGATCCATAGAAGGCCCTCTCTGCCAGAACAAGGATGAGCTTGTCCTAGTGGGATGAGACAGTTCATCTAATAGCCATTAAGGGCTTTCATAGCCATAGCAATAGCACTTAGACATAAAACCGCTTTGCAGTGCTTTACAGCCCTCTCTAAGTGGTTTACAGAGTCAGCATATTGCCCCCAACAATCTGGGTCCTCATTTTACCCACCTTGGAAAGATGGAAGACTGAGTCAATCTTGAGCCGGTGAGATTCGAACTGCCAAACTGCTGGCAACCAGCAGTCAGCAGAATTAACTGCAGTACTGCATTCTAATCACTGGAGGCAGACTGGAAGCCAGTGAAGTTTGCAGAGCAGAAATGCAATGTGGACCATCATTATTGCCCCCAAAGACTGCTCTGACTGCCACACTTTGCATTAGCTGAAGCTTCTAAATGGATTTCAAGGGTAGCCCCATGTATGCATTGCAGTAGTCTAGATGAGAGATGACTAGAGCTTGAGCACTTGATGGCTTTGTAGGAAAAAGACCAGTTCGATCTAGTGGTTAAAGCACCAAGTTAGAAACCAGGAAACTGTGATTATATTATTGTTCAAGTAGAGTTGAATTAACCATACTTGGAATGACTGATTAAACATGAATGCTTTGCCTCTCAAATATATATTTATGTTTTTTAAATAGATATAAATTCAACTTGCAGAACCAAAGAATATTATATGAGAGGCACAACTTCAGAAATATTACAGCAATCTGATGTTTCCCAGATTTCTTGTCTACAGAAGAAATCCTATGCTAGGGGATAACTTGTTGGGAAAAGAAGTTTGTGTGGATGATGAGAGTTCTGATCTATACATGTATACATTTAATGTATAAATAATACATTTGGAAGAAACCCCGTCGAGTATCCTCCAGGGATACTCCACATTGCCAGTTTAGTACAACAGATAGACGTTCAGTATGGGAAACAGCAAAAAGAAATGCACCGCCATTTAAATTTAAATCTCATTTAAATCTCTGCCTACAGAACACATTAGTCGGAAACGTAGGTGGATTAATACAATATGTTAAATGATGTTGACCAAGCTGTAGTGAGTAGTAAAAGCTTTGCTTTTAAAAATTACAAAGGCTACGTCCACACAACACATCCAGCTGAAATGTAGCTGGCTTTTGATTCTGCCTTCCAGATCCCATCTGATCATCCGGGATCTCTCGCTTTGTTTTAAACCTGAATACATAATTCCACAGCTTTCTTAAAAGACAAAAAAAAGCAAAGAAAGGGGCTCAGGTCTGCAGGAGGAGTGAACGAAGCGGACTGGCACCTGTGGATCCTAACGTTCCGCTGCAGGAGCCAGCTCTCCTGGGAAAACCTGAATGGGAACAATGGTAGCTCCTCCCGCCGAGGAAGGGAAGAAAGACGGTGGGCGCTAGGAATGTCGCTCCTCCCTCTGTGTTCACGAGGTCTGACACATCAGTTGTGCATTGGCAGTTTCCGGAACCACTGACATGAGAGCCCCCTTTTTTGCAAAGTATCAGGTGAGAAATTCAGAGAGTGAGGCGGGACCGATGCTGTTTTCCTAAACGGGATGGGAATCGTTCGTGAGCTGGCGAAGAAGCACACGATGGGGTTCCTGGCAACCTGGGAATGAGGCTCGAACAATGATAATCCAGATGGGAGTGCAGGGGTTATATAAATGAAGCTAATTTGGAACAACTGGAGCAGAATAGCCAAGATGTCAGGAATTCACAGCAAACCGGAAGTGTTTTGATCAATGTAGTGTGTTATATATTAGAACCAGTGGAAGGATGAGGCTGGACAGGTTAACGCTTAACTTGTTTATTAACAACACAACTTAACCGGGTCTCGCTCCTATGCTAACAACTGAGGAGACGGACCCTTGTTCATTTGACAGCTCTTATATACCAGAGCTGTCAGTGCTTTATCCAATCAGAGGCTTGTCTTTTTCCCGCCGGCTGGAACTTGCCGGAGTCCAATCAGGTGCTCCTCTGGCGTCAGAACATAACACTGTCCATTGGCTTGTGTTAAAACCGTTCTGCTATTTTCATACAACAGGGTTATCAGCAATAATTTATATGCTGAAGTCTGGCTAACCCAGCACCATGATAGCTTGATTCTTCCCATACCGACAGAAGAGAATATTTGTAGCTCAGGGTTGAATTATGGGGTCCTTTGTGTTCTCCTAGTTTGGTGATTTCCTTACAGACATTTCATTCCCAATTAGATAATATTATCAGTGCTAATAGGGAGTGGAGTTTGCTCTTATTTTTATATACTAGTGGCTTGTACTGTTAGTGTTGGTGGAAGTCATCTTTTGGTTCCTTGATTAGGCTGTTTACGGTTTGTTTGTCTGCATTTGTAATTCCTTTGTTGGGGTATTGCTTACTTGATTGTTGGTCTGGTGTTAATTTTGATGTTAATCTCTGCTCTTATGGGTGTTGTTGGTTGGTTGGGAGGTATTTTGGTGTTTTTGTTTCCTTTTTGGCTTTTTGATTGTCTCTTTTGAGTGATATTTACATTGTTTATCTCTGTGCCTGTTGATGGTTGATTTTTCTGAATGACAGGCTTCTAGGAGTTCCCTAGCAGTTTTGGGGCTATTTGACCTGATACATGTTGTTTTAGTACCCATATATATGTGGAAAATAGCAAGTGTAAGTGGTTTATCTCAACAGTAAAAACTGAAAGCTCCACTTAGGGACAGATAGTCATGGAGAAAATCTATCTATATAGGCATTAAGCACAGATTTGATGGTACATATTCAGTCATGATCTATAATATACATGCAGCACATAGAATATTTTTTTGTTTGCAAGAGCATATATAAACAAAATTAAGTTATAATGACACAAAGAATGAACAACAATTCTGAAATTGTTGTTGAGATGAACTAAAAGTAAAGTAGAATTTAAAATGCATCGTAGTAGACAAATTATGAAATTTACAGAAAAAAGGAGTTCCATTGCATTGAAATGCATCTGGGATTCATTTTATTTATTAAACTTCGATACTACTCATCCCACTAAAGTGTATCTAGGCAGCTTAAAGTTATTTAATAAAAATCTATATATATAAAAGTGAAAACTAATCGTGCATTAACCACAAAATCTCCAGACCGTAAAGCCTACAAACTTGAAATATGCCATGTATGTTCCTCTTGGCTTCTAGGTGCTCACTAAGAAAGGATTTTTCACAATGACCATCAGAGCATTAATATTTCCTATATTATTATAACACGCTCTGATGCTAATTAGTTAGATGTTCTACTCCCCCTCCCAACTTGAAAATAAC
>JANHFM010006732.1:34569-51959 GCA_032468115.1 Grayia smithii
CTATTCTATTCTATTCTATTCTATTCTATTCTATTCTATTCTATTCTATTCTATTCTATTCTATTCTATTCTATATCTCTAATTTCACTGCAGGCTTTCTGTATATAACAGCTGCTTGTTGCCTAATATTTACAATATTTTTTCTTTCTGTTTTATTTTTTTTATAATTTTAAAAGCCTTAAATACTATTTGGTTTATAAATATTAATATTTTTTCATATTTCATATTATTCATACAACAATATTTGTTGTACGCAGCCCAAAGTTGCTTGCTTGTGAGATGGGTAGCCATATAAATTTGAAGGAGGGATGAGTATATATATTTATCTCTAAATGCATGAAACAATCAGGAAAATATCACACATCCATGTCCCACTCCCAGCTGAGAACTAAACTATTCCCTTTTTTCACAGTACTTTATTTCCATCTTATGTCACATCCCATAACCAATCTTCAATTTCATAGTTACAAAAAAAAGCCATAATTCAAAACTACAGTATTAATTGAGTCATGCATTTTTTTTAGATTGACAAAGTAGAATAAAATTTGTTTGTCACAGACATAAATTATCAGTGATTTGCTGAAGAGCAAACATCTGCTTGACATACTTCCTGTTCAGCATAAAGCCTCCCTGCACTTCCTAAATTTGCTCATCACTTATCTTTTCAATCAGAATTCTGTCAACACTTTCTGAGACATATTTAACAAATGAACCCCCAAGTATGTTTTGCATTTTCCACCTTTTCTTATATAAATACCAATCATCTGCCTTCCAATCATCTGGTCCAAATTTAGCCTCCTCCACATTGTCTCATCCCTTGCCTTTCATATTATAGCTTTATATTTCGAAAGTTTCTGTTCTGTTCGTATTCAGTCTTCAACAACATGTTAAAGAAGTCATCTAAACATAAGCAAGCTACATTTATATTTAACATTTATCCAGTTGTATAATCTATCTACATCTGCAACCTTATATGTTTTCCCAACACTCTTATAGCATTTAATATATGAATATTCTTTTCATGCATTTTTCTGAGATACTAGCTGAATCTGCTTTTAATTTTATATTCAATATATTTAATTATTTAATATATTATTTGGATGCCCAGCAGCCAATGTATATGGAGATCAAATCCTGTAGATCCTGTAGATCACATCCCCTTGGAATATTGATACCTGCCTTCCATTGGCAAGACATCAGAGCTAGCTCGGGAGTTCATGGCCTCCATGACGGCCATGGACCTGACTCAGGTTGTTCAGGACCCAACTCATGGGGGGGTGGGGAAACACTCTTGACCTTATTTTTGTCTCTGGTCAGTGGATTAATGATCATGGTAGGGGGAATTTATCTATTAACTCCCTGTCATGGTCCGATCATTCCCTGCTTAGGCTGGACTTTCCTTCCGCTCCCCCCCCGCTGCTGGGAGGCGGAACCATTGAGATGGTTCCGCCCCAGGCGCCTGATGGACCCAGAGAGGTTCCAGATGGAGCTTGGGACATTTCCTGCTTCCCTTACACATGACTCGGCCGAGGGTCTGATGGCTGCCTGGGAAGAGGCAGCGACTGGGGCCTTGGATCGGGTCGTGCCTTTGCGGCCTCTGACCTGACACAGATCCCGGTTAGTTCCATGGTTCACCGAGGAGTTCCGGGAGTTGAAGCATTGGAAAAGATGCCTAGAGGACTGTTGGAGGACCATGCTCGCTGAATCTGACCAAACACTGCTAAGAGCCTATATTAGGACTTATTTAGTGGTGTTGAAAGCAGCAAAATGTAATTATTTCAACGCTCTCATCTCATCCGCAGAAAATACCTCAGCAGCCCTGTTTAGAGTGACCTGCTCTCTCCTTAACCAGAGAGTGAGGGAGGACCCCTTGTAGGGCAGAGATGAGGATTTTGCTCAATTTCTGCAGGATAAAATTGCTCAGATCTGGACTGGTTTGGACTCTGGCTGGAGGCAGGTCTTGGTGATAACATCTGGATTGAGTTGACCCTGTTTTTCTAGATGACATGGACAGGATTATGGGTAAGCTGGGTGCCACCATGTGCTTACTGGATCCATGTCCCTCCTGGCTGGTCTTGGCAGCATGGGAGGTGACTGGAGACTGGCTCCAGGCTATTACCAATGCTTCCCTGAGAGAAGGAGTCTTCCCTGCTTCATTGAAGGAGGTGGTAGTACGACCCCTCCTCAAGAAACCCAGCCTGGACCCAGTCTCATTAAACATCTATCGGCCAGTCTCCAACCTTCACTTTGTTGCGAAGGTTGTCGAGTCCGTGGTGGCACATCAGCTTCCGCAATTCCTGGATGAAGCTGATTATCTGGACCTGTACCAATCTGGTTTCAGGCCTGGGCACAGCATGGAAATGGCATTGGTCGCACTGATGAATGATCTCTGGCGGGCCCAGGTCCGGGGTTATTCCTCTGTATTGGTCCTACTTGACCTCTCAGTGGCTTTTGATATCATTGACTATGTATCCTACTGCAAGGGCTCCGAGGATTGGGGGTGGGAGGCACTGTTTTGCAGTGGTTCTCCTTCTATTTCTTGGGCCATTCGCAGTCAGTACTAGCGGGGGGATAGAGATCGAACCTGAGGCCTCTCACTCGTGGGGTGCCTCAGGAGTTGGTCCTTTCTCCCCTGCTATTCAACATCTATATGAAGCTGCTGGGTGAGATAATTCGTAGTTTCAGGGTGAGGTATCATCAGTACGCTGATGATACCCAGCTTTACATCTCCACCCCGGACCAACCCAGTGATGCCCTTGCTGTGATGTCCCGGTGCCTGGAGGCGGTGCGGGTCTGGATGGGGAGGAACAGGCTTAGACTCAATCCCTCCAAGACCGAGTGGCTGCGGATATCAACATCTCGAGTCCAAGAAGTCCCACCGCTTTTGGTGGGGTGGGAGGCTTTGGCCCCCTCAGAAAGGGCCCACAACTTGGGTGTCCTCCTGGATTCACAGCTGTCCCTTGATGACCATCTGATGGCTGTGACCAGGGGGGCTTTTGCACAGATTCGCCTGCTGCACCAGTTGCACCCTTTTCTGGACCAGGATGCATTATGCACAGTCACTCCTGTCCTCGTCACCTCAAGTCTGGACTACTGCAATGCCATCTAAATGGGGCTGCCCTTGAGGTGCACATGGAGGCTTCAGCTGGTCCAGAATGTGGCCACACACGATACTCCCATATAACGCCACTCTTGTGTGATCTGCATTGGCTTCTGGTTGCCTTCCGTATGCGCTTCAAGGTGCTGGTTTTAACATATAAAGCCCTACATGGCTTAGGCCCAGGGTATTTGCAAGACCACCTCCTGCCACAAGCATCCTCCCAGTGCCCGGTGCGCTCTCACAGGGTTGCCTCCTCAGGGTGCCCTCAGCCAGACAATGTCAGCTGGCGGTGCCCAGGGGAAGAGCTTTCTCTGTGGGAGCGCAAACCCTGTGGAACGATCTACCCACGGAACTTCAGACTGCCCCAGACCTTCGCTCCTTCCACCGCGACCTGAAGACATGGCTCTTCCACCAAGCTGGCTATGGCTGACCATTTTTAACTTCCTTTTAAATAGTTTTAAATTTTAAATTATGATTTTTTTATTCGCCCCATTTTAATTGTAATGTCTTTATTGTTTGTTTATGTCTGTAAATGTTTTTTATACTTTTTGTTTTTATTCATATTTATTGTAAGCCACCCTGAGTCCTTCGGGAGAAGGGTGGCATAGAAATAAAATAAAATAAAATAAAGAAATAAATAAAATATGTCTAAAATTCAAAAGGAAAATTGCAAGCTTTTCTCTAGCAAAACACAAGGATATTCAAAGTAGATTTGCATAACCTTATTTCTCTACCATTTGCTGAATAATTTCATTTGCTAATAAAGTTGTTATTTTTCAATCAGTTAATTTATATACATTTCATCTACACCTGAACTAAAGATGGATATTACTGCAAATCTACTTGAATAAGTTGGGCACACCTGAATTCTAATGAAGGAGGTTTTAAACATGTGTTACAATAGAGCCCAGTAAATAATTTTTAACTGCAATAATTCATTAAAAGCAAGTAAGAAAGATGAAGATATATCCATCCATCTTTGGACTGTTCCTCAGCTTCAGCAACTTTAAGAAGTTTACACAGTCAACTCCTAGATTTCCCCAGGCAGCAACTCCCAATTCTGGTTGAGCTCAACTAAGTCATTTAGATTCATTCTACATATGCTTTTGCAACAAGTGCAAAATGAGGTTTCTATTCACATCAGGCGTTGAATTTTAGGACGATACATATGTGGAAATCTCATGACCTTGTCCATATGACCTGCAACATGTTTTTAAAAAAGGATTTTTCCATCCATCTCTGTGAAAAAAATTCTTCATCCTAAATCCCAAAGTACTTATTTGATAAGATATGCACATCTCTAAATCATTTGTATTTTCCTATACACTAAGCAACAAACATGTCTTAAAGCTAAATTCTGAAAAATGGGTGATTAATGTAAAAAACAGCAGCAACCCCAAACTGTTCTCTAGGCTATCACTTTGAATGTAATGAAACTTTGTACTATTATAGTAACAGCAGAGAACAGAGTTGTTTTACCCTAATTCTGTGTTACTCCTCCATAAAATAGCAAAATGAACTGCCTCAGAGCATTAACTGAGTTTCCATAAGATTAATGTGAATAGTCATTACTTATCTCCTTGTACGTACATTGAGTAATAAAATAATTGCTGTCTTAATGTCAGAGTTTTGAAAAGATTTAATGCAGTATAATCCTGAACTACTGATGATACTGTTGGAATAAATACAGCATGACATTTCATCAGTATATCATATAAATGTTGATTTTATCCATTCTCAAAGAGACAGTGAAGAATATTAATATTTCAGTGGTATTCAGAAATTAAGTTTTGAAAATAGCATGTGTATATATATTGAATTCAGTTCAAACATTGAATTCAATATTTGGGGGGCGGGGAAATACCAGAGTTTCCTTAAAATATGAATTCATCTTCCTCTTTTCTTGATCATTTTATAAAAGGAATGTTTCAAATTCTCAGACTCCCTGGTAAAATCAAGTCATCTTTGCATGACTTGCTTCAAAACAATTTGTGTGTTTGTGTGTGTGTGTGTGTGTGTGTGTGTGTGGTAGATTTACAAACAACTCCCTTACAGATTAGAAGCATTCCAGATGCTCAATGTTTTCACAAGGAGGGGGGGGGGTTTCACATGAAAGTTTGAATCACAAACTACCACATGGGCTGAATCTGTGCAATGGGCAAGGATAAATAATAGGTGATTAATTTTTGATTTGGTTCAGTATGTTGTTCAGTCTCTGGAGACGGCTGTAATGCTGGAAAAGGTGTACAGAAAGAGGACAGAATAATCAGCAGCAAGGTGAATAGATTTAGTTGCAGGGTGATTCAGCTGCATCATGGGAAGAGCTGGTTAGGTAAAGATCCCCAAGAAGGAAAGCTAAGTGGCTGCTAAGGATCAACACCAACTGGATAGCATATGATCACTCATAATGAATATTGTGTAAAGCTAACCAAAATAATGCTTTTTTAAAAAAATGATTAAAAATGTAATATATTTTGCCACTTGTTTTTTGGCAAGTTCTAATGGCAAGTAAAAAAATCTGGAGCACATCCTATCGACAACTTGTTTAGTAGCTGTATATTCCTTATATACCCTTCTATACCCTTCTATATTTTTCATCTGTACTCACCAATTAATCATCTGAACAGTGCTTTCAGTTGCCTTTGCTAATGCTCTAATAAATTTATGTTTCCCATTTGGAGAATATTGTGTTTAAAATGCCACTTTTCTCTTTCTGCCAATAATGGGGAACTGGTCAGATCTGCTATAAGGTATAGGTAAATTTTTGGACAGGAATGTGAGGGAAAAGAGGAGGTTCAATGTATGTTTTATGTATGATACATAAAACCATGCCAGAATTTTGATTGCACGATCACAGCTACCATCTTTAATATGCTGAGTTCTCTGCCCTCTACTAATGTTTGTAAAATCAGTTTTTTAACTCATTACTCAGTAATGAATTTGAGGAGGGAACTAGTTATTCCTTCAAAAATCCATGGACTTGCTTATTAATAGTTTATGCCTGAAAAACAACTCAGTTGCTTGCCATCTTCCCTTCTATAATAAGATGAATTCTACTTATACATTTTTTAAGTTAGAAGAATTTAACTTCTGTGCCCTCCTTTTTATGATGCATAAAATCCCATGCTGACATCCCTTGCTGTTGATATACTAAATATTTTGATATATTTTGTAAGATATATTTTGTAACAAAGCAAAATCAACTAACTTCAGCTGAATTATTTTCAGCAGAATTGAACTGCACATGGAGAGCATATTTGGTAAAATATATTGTATATAATAGAAGAACTGCAATTTTTCAAATGGGAATCCTACAAAATAACCAACTGACAATTTAGAAAAGGAAGGGGAGCATTTCTTCAAAACCAGACAGTGGAAAAAAAGAATGACAAGCAAATAGTAGCAGGCAAGGAAGATGCATCAATTTTGAATGTGGGGAGTTGTGAAGTTAATTAGTTTACATAATTTCATTAGCATACCCTTTGTGAATACTATCTGGAGTAAGGAAATATGGCTTGCATTTTTTCTCATTAAACTGCTGCAATAAACATACTTTGGGGGAAAGGGGTATCTGGTAAAGGTTAAATTGAACGTTTTCATTTGTAAATATTTGTTTCCTGTAGAATGAGAAAATGGAAAATTACTGCTAAATTTGCAGGTTACTGTCAAAACAAAGATTTGTATTCTCCATTAAACTTAATGGATGAAGATCTAGAGAGAGAAGTTCCCTGATTTTTTATTTTAAAAAAATGTATATCTTAAAATTTGAATTGCTGATTTAGTCCTAAAATATTTAGACAAATTTAATATCCAGTTCATGTTATACTCTGAATGAATAATCAAATGTAAGCCAAATTATTTGCATGAATTATTCAACAATCAGAATGATAACTTTCAAAGGGCTGGAATCTAATTCAATGCTCAATACACAAACTGAAATTAAAAGTATCCCCACCCGACCAGTGGTGGGTTGCTCCCGGTTCGGTCTGGTTCGCGCGAATAGGTAGCGGTGACGCCGTGACGTCACCAAACCGGTTTGCAGCGTCCCGGACCCGGGCCCACCCGCACGCTCAAACTCATCTTTTTTTTCCGAACACCTGGAAATTAGCGTTCTGCGCATGTGCAGAGTGCTTTTTCATCGAGTTTTTTTCAGAAAAAGTTTCTGCGCATGCGCGATAGCGCGCTTTAGGCGCACGCGTGCATGAACCGCGCGCACGTGCACTAAGAGAAGTAAAGGTAGGTAGAATCCACCCCTGCACCCGACCCTATTTTCAACAAAAATGGTTGTTTAGTCTGCAGTTAACACTCCTAGATAAGAAGAATTGTCATCTCTCTGAATAATCAGTTCTCCTGTCAAATTACACTCAGGTTTTAGAAGCGCTTCTCTCCTCTGACATTGACTTGAAATCTGACTTCCTGTTACTTTAGTTCATTATTCTATGTCTTATATTCTTACCAATGAAGAATATGTCTTGACCTTCTTCTGTGTGGAACTCCTTCTAAAAGTGACATTCTATCACCCTACAGTCCTCTTAAGGTAAAACAGTATTGCCAATTTCTTCAATCTCTTTACATAAGACAGAGGAGTAAGTATTTCACACTAAAGCTCATGTCACCTGGCCCCAATCTTTTTCAATATATTGAGACAAATCATATTATTTTGTCCAAAGATGTCCTCTATTAGTATAAATCAGCACATTCAATATTATGCAGATTTGTATTCAAATTTGGAACAACTTGCCTGCAGAAGTTGTGAATGCTCCAACACTGGAAGTTTTTAAGAAGAAATTGGACAATCATTTGTCTGAAATGGTGTAGGGTTTCCTGCCTAGGTAGGGGGTTGGACTAGAAGACCTCCAAGGTCCCTTCCAACTCTGTTATTCTATTCTATTTTTTTTATTTTTGAGAGAGGTATCCCTCCTCCTTTTTTTCTACCAAATAAATAACTTCTGTGAATTTTTAATGACAGTTAGGGTTACTTGCAACTGGTAGCTCTCAAGCCTTCCTGTCTCTCTTGATAGGACCAGCTGCCTTTGGTCTGTTTAGTCTGCTCTGTAGGGATAGTCAAAGCTCTACCCATTTTTATATACATTCAGTATATGTGACCAATGTTAATCAGGGGTGAACTTCAATTAACTGATCATGATTGCTGTTATGAAGTCAATTACCATTGCTGCCGATCCTCTTCTACTATCCTATTAAGCTGACCTTTTTAATGTTTTTTTTCCCTTTAAATTATGCTTGGGGTGGACAGTTCTTCATTTTATCTCTCTAGAGATTATACAAAAACTTTTTAAAACTATAGGTATTGGGATGTGCAAGTAATGCTTTACCAGGGATTGGGGTAATCCAAGATTATCATTTATTTGATTTATGTTGAACTGGCTCTGCTTTTCTTTCTCTACCGATGAGTTTGGTTAGCAGAAGGAGATGGCAGTGGAACTGAACTGCAGAATAAAGAAAATATGCTGTACTTTGTTCTGTAAATAGTAGGTGGCAGAAATAATTGTGTTTGCATTAAACAAATACTGTGACATTCCCAGGAGTCATATATGAACCAGACACCAGTCCTCCTCTCTACAGAATAAAAATAACTACAGATTTTGTGTGTTTTTTATTTTAAAAGCTAACTATTCTTTATCTGATTTATATTACTTTGAAAAACTCTTTTAATGTCCAGTAGTATTCACTGAAAAGTTTCACTAGTCCAAAAAGGTAAGGATTGATTTTTCAAAGGAAATGGCTAAAAAAATAGGTAATCACAATGGTAGAAAAAGGCATTTCTACTATCTATCTTGCTTCTCTTCCAACTATTATAGCAATGTTAGAAATTACAAAATAGTTGAGTAAAACTTTACATATTTATAAGAGCTTATATTTAGGGGAAAAACATGTTTCTGCAGTATATAAAAGAAAAAGTTTAGGAATAAGGCTGCCTATTGAAATATTTATGCTATGGGGACTTGAACAAAGAAAAGGAAGCAAATAAAACATTAAATAATATATGAGACATTTAGTAGGAATTCAATCATATGAAAACATAACTAACTAAAGTGGAAAAAAACAGTGTTTAATTTTATGAAAGCAAATTTCTGTTCTCAGTTTTAAACATGCAAGTTGTATATGGTTAGTCTTCAGACTTTTGTTGATATATTTTAACAGAAATCTCATAACTAACCAATTGTAACCAAGTATGAAATATTGCTTCAGAGATTATGAAATCATATAATGAATACTATCAAACATGCATTAATTCTATATGAGTAAGGATTCAAAGCATTTGTTCATCTATAAGTTGATTTAAAATAACTCATATTGTTTTGGGGAATGGTGGCTTTGAGGAACTTTTGCGGCTGACTTTTGTGGCTATTTTTGCAGATGTTTGGTGGATAAAATCCTTGTTTGTCCAACCAAGGAAGTGAGGAGTGGCTGGAAGCCTTTCTTTAATGTATCAAAAGACAGTGCTCCAACAGTCTTAGAGTCTTGATTTTGGGATTCCACAAGATCTGTCCACAGACTGCTATGAAGAGTTTGGGCAACATATGGTTCAAGTTTGATAAATTTTGATTTTGCATGGGCAGGATCTATGGAAATGGTAGTGGTATGGTCTTGCAATGAACTCAACTATTTTGTAATTTCTAACATTGCTATAATAGTTGGAAGAGAAGCAAGATAGATAGTAGAAATGCCTTTTTGTCTTGAACCCCTGAAGGAAAAGTGGGGTACAAATGTAGAAATAGACAAGCAAATATTGGATACTATTTTCTACATATGCTAGATATAAGGTGACTGGATTCACCAAACACAGAGCAATATTAAGAACTTTTGAAATACAGCCACGTTTTCATGAAGGCAGTTCATAAATTAGTAAAACTTATTTAATGTTACTGTGTTCAGTTTATCAACTAGTAGATTAGTGGACTAATCAGTGTTTATATATAGCCCGGAAAGATGCTTCTGCATAATGCACTGGTACAAACAGGACAACCTGACCCAAGCCCTCAAATAACAATTATTTTTCACATTTATATAGTGCCTCTTATTTTAAAGTACTGAACAGAAATTAAAAGCAGGAGAATGCTTGCCCTTAATATACTCTAACAAAGTAATACAAAAAGAGTAAAAGATTGCTGCAGAAAAAATAATGTGCATCTTAGCCATCTATTTTTAAAAATTATATAATGCTCTTATGATAATTGACAATTACAGGGAAGAGAGCATTTAAATGACATCTGACTTCCTTTTTATTGGTTTATTTTAGATTACTGAATGGAAAATATAAATCTACTATTGCTAACCAATCATGAAAACACAAAAATATGTTGAAGTTAATGAAAAACAAATATTTCTTGAGAAGTTGTCTCCCAATTTCTCAAGAAATATTGGTGGATATCAAATAGCTCAGTATTTGAGCAAGGCAAGGAAGGCAAGAAAGGAAATCTAACCATAAGGGGAACTGCAGAAGTTTTTAATAATCTCACTAGTGCAAATGCAGAAACTGGAAACTACTATTCCATACATGCTATTTCACTTTCATTGACCCAAAGCCATTGCTCAGATAAGTAACAATTTACCTTTGTCATTTTCACAGCTACTATCATTCAAGAAAAACTAAGATTATTCTATTACTTTCTTGATCAAACTTTAGGATTTGCTTTTTCAATATATTTAAAGGTGGGACTCCAATACTTACATTATTTTCCTGAAGCTTCTTGACATCAAAAGATCATTTTTTATTTCACTGACAAGTCCAACAGGTCTGCCAGCAATTCTTCTATTGGAAAACAGCTAAGAATTAGTGCAGTATTTTTAAAGATTAAGATAGTAAAAGGATCAAATGGAACTAGTTGCTGCAGACCGCTTACTTGAATCTGGCAGAGATGAAGATCAGAAAGCATAGTCTGTCATAATGTGGATAACCGTATGTACTGTATTGGTTGGTCTTTGCTATCTCTATTCTACAGGTACTATGTTAGTGATGCAGATTGGACCCGATATTAGTAAGAATGAAAGATGAAAATCTGTTATTTTCCTACTGAATTTCCAAAGTATGTCCAAAGATATTCAAAGACTCCAATTGGTAATAATGGACTGTAAAGTACATTCCAGGTGTAATCAAATATGGAGTGTAGGCACCAAACTAACTTGAAAGGTCATTTAAAATTGGATTTATCTCTTCTGTATGTGTAGCTAATAAACTAGTGAATCTGAGAAAATGTTAGTGAAGTTTATAAAAACTAAAATGCAGCTGGTCTCTTTGCTGAGCAAAAGTAGTGGCTTACATTGTCTAGCCATGCTAAGAAAGAATAGCAGAAATACAGAGAAAAATGAGGACTGTCATCATAGCTAACTCAATGGAGTAGACTCTGCACCCTACCTTTCTCTCTGTAACAGTTGAATGGAATGACTATTAATAGGCAATTGTTTGGGGAGTCATTCTGAGTGGCTGATGAAGGACTGTCATAGCAAATCCATTTAAGCTGGTGCGATGTCAGAGGCCAGTAGCTCTGTCTGAATGCCTCTCGATCAGGTAGCACTTAACAATCTAACTCAGGTTAGACAGTTTGGCATTACAATGGTATTGCAAAAAAGCTGCTATAAATCGACTCTGCCAAAGGATTGATGTAATAGAATATATAGTATTATTTTTCATTTTTCTACAATGAAATAACCTGAATACCCAGAAACCTTTTGGGTGGGCTATAAAACCAGTTTCACAGCATTGTAATTATTTTAAATAATTAATTTACTTTTCTTTTTCTTTAAAAATGAATTAACACAATCAAACCATCAAGCAAATTTTCATGTGTGGTATAGTACTTTGGTAAATACACTATTAGCTTGCTTTGAAAGATAAATGGAGGACTTGACAATTATTTTAGCCCAAACATTTTTTCAGGAACAGTATATTTTGTGATGTCAAGGAATCACAAAATAATGTGTTTCAATCGTTGGAATTATTCCATTTCAGTTCATTGAGTTAGTTACAGTGTTAGTAAATGAGCTACTAAAATATTTACCATGCATTATAATGGAGTCAGTTTGGTGTGGTGAATAATGCACCAAGCTAGAATCCAGGAGACCATGAACTCTAGTCCCACCTTAGCCACAAAGCCAACTGGGTGCCCTTGGGCCAGTCACTTTCCCTTGCCCTAGGGAAGATGCAATAGTTTTCCTAGGACTCAGTGGTGGGTTGCTCCTGGTTGATCTGGTTCTTGTGAACCAGTAGTAAAAGCAGCAGGTGGCTCCGCCCACCTGCCCAGATGTCATCATGGACGACATCTGGGCAGAAGTGTGCATGCTCTTGTTGTGAACCAGTAGTAAAAGTAAATAGAACCCACCCCTTCTGGGACTTGTGTAGACAGTTTCAGAGAATCAGGTACAATTAAATGGAAGAAAAAAACATTGGAGCAGGATAATGATTTAGTAAAATGACAAGGCATAAACCAACATAATTATTACATCTGTCTATATGAGATCAAGCTACCCTTGCCTACTGATGAAAAAATAAACTAAACCTTTGAGAAGCATTAATTAGTGCATTCATATTAATTGTGTCCATGCTAATTAAAGAAAATGAAAATCTCTCTCCCTTTGGAAGCATGTGGCTTACATTTATAGATAGATTAGAGATTGTATAGTTTATATTTTGCATATGAGCTACCAGTTCTATAAATATTGAGACAAAGCATGAAGGCTGTGATTGTCACAGGATTAAACTACATGTTAATTAAATATATAACATGTAGTTACACTGGTATTTTTAAATTAACAGTCAGTGTGGCAAAGCCAACCTAAATTATTACATTACTTTAATATGAGATTCTAAATCCTTAGTACATCACCTCATAGATCAAGAAAACCCAATATGCTGGATGTTACCCAATCATATCTTTTGAACTCAGATTGATCAAGTAAGACTGTTAAGGTCCTGCTCCAGTGCCTAGAGACAACACAGGCCAGAATGGAAGGAACTGACTCTGACTTAGTCCTACCTAGATTAAATGGCTTTGGATGTTAGAGTCCCATAGATTGGGGGATTTTCTATCCTTAATCTTAGATAAAATAATACATCCCATTTAAGAGTGATTATTTATGTAGTGCATGATAAGAACATGACAAAAGAGAAATAAACATGTACACACAATCCATGTACTTATATACAAAATTTCTAAGAGCTGAGATGGCGCGGTGGTTAGAGTGCAGTACTGCAGGCTACTTCAGCTGACTGCTAACTGCAGTTCAGCAGATCGAATCTCACCAGCTCAAGGTTGACTCAGTCTTCCATCCTTACAAGGTGGGTAAAATGAGGACCCAGATTGTTGGGGGCAATATACTAACTCTGTAAACCGCTTAGAGAGGGGTGTAAAAGCACTATGAAGCAGTATATAAGTCCAAATGCTATTGCTAACTTCTCCATTAAAAGGGTCTGGTAGCAAGACAACTTCCTCTGCTGTGTAGAGACCCAGGAGAATTGTGCCCAATCAGAGTAAACAGTGCTGAGCTTGGTAGACGAAGAGTCTAAGCTAGTATGGAAAAGGTTTCCATGCTTCTAATGCTGACGCTGTAAAACCCAATTGATCTTGACAGCTCAGCAAAAGGAATTGTATCTCTCACTCTTCACTTGTCAGTGGACCTCTGAAGCAGTCTCTCTGCATGGAGCAGGAAGAGATTTGATTGTGTTACATTACTTTGGATGGTGAAAAAACCCAGTGACCTCTCAGCATCCTTGGCGATGTAAGTATTCAGAACATGGTTGAAAAGGAAAGGGGAGAATTAAGACGATTGCAGGAAGAGGGGAGAGGAGAGCTTCAGGTTTCAGTGGAAACGGTGCCAGCCAGCCTTAAAGGTGAAAGGGTAAAAATAGGGAAGCTGTATTTTTCACGTCTCTTTCCCTCTTTGTAAGACCACACTTAGAATACTGCATCCAGTTTTGGTCACCATACTATAAAAAAGATGTTGAGACTAGTGATGAAATCCAATTTTTTTTACTACCACTTCTGTGGGTGTGGCTTGGTGGGCATGGTGTGGCTTGGTGGGCGTGGCTGGGTGGGCATACCAGGGGAAGGATACTGCAAAATCTCTTCCCACTCCAGGGGAAGGATACTGTAAAATCTCCATTCCCTCCCCAGTCCTGGGGGAAGGATATTGCAAAATGCTTATTGGCTAAGCACATTGGTTTGTGCTTAATAAAATTGTAAGCTGCCCTGAGTCTTCGGAGAAGGGCAGGATATAAATTGGATTTTTAAAAAAATCTCCATTCCCACCCCACTCTGGGGCCAGCCACAAGTGGTATTTGCCAGTTCTCTGAATTACTTAAAATTTCTGCTACCGGTTCTCTGAGCTCCTCAAAATTTCCACTACCGGTTCTCCAGAACCTGTTAGAACCTGCTGGATTTCACCCCAGGTTGAGAAAAAGAGTGCAGAGAAGAGCAACCAAGTTGATTAGGGGACTGGAGAATAAAACATACGATGAACAGTTGCAGGAACTGGGCATGGCTAATCTTGTGAAGAGAAGGACCAGGGGAGACATGATAGCACTCTTCCAATATTTGAGGGGCTGCCACAGAAATGAGGGGGTCAAGCTATTTTACAAGGCACCTGAAGGCCAGACAAGGAATAGCAGATGGAAACTGATCAAGGAGAGATTCAAGTTAGAAATAAAGATAAATTTTCTGACAGTGAGAACCACTCCACCAATGGAACAGCTTGCCTTTAGAAGTTGTGGGAGCTTCATCACTGGAAGCTTTGAAAAAGAGACTGGACTGCCTTCTGTCAGAAATGGTGTAGGGTCTCCTGCTTGGGTGGGGTGTGGGGTTGGATTATTAGATCACCTACAAGGTCCCTTCCAACTCTGGTATTCTGTTATTCTCTTCATGGCTGGGAGCTTGGTCGCGTGGGTAGAGATGCCACTTGCTTGATTTGAAGTATGAAAGTCTTCCACCTTGCTTTAATCCATTGGGAACAACTACAACCCTCTGTGAGTAAGGGTATCCAACCTACAATTACAGAGTAGAGGCTAATAATCCATTACCATCTTTAGGGTAAATATGAGGTTAATTTAATTAGAACTTAAGGAGAACAGTAGCAATTTTGGATGGCGAGTTGGAAGACCTGAAAGGTCAGATTGGAAAGAGAACATCCTGCTGAAACTCATCTACTTGGTCACTAAGAGTCAATGGTACCTGAAGCTTCATAATCAATTAGTACCCCCCCCCAAAAAAAAAGAGATTAAATATTTAGCCACTAAAGAAATAGAAATCATTAGGGTGGAATTCCTGTGTGCAGCTTCTGATTTTGCTGAAACACCAGTAAATTTCCTTCGCTAAGTAAATTAGTGTGATATTATTCTCCCACAAGAATAAGCTACTGGAGAAAATGCATAAAGCATAAATGTTTTTGCTCTTTCATCGCTAGTTGATCCAAATTTTAGTAATTCTTTGAACCATAGCAGATCTCACTTGGTGGCAGGGGTGAAATCCAGCAGGTTCTGAAAGGTTCTGGAGAACCGGTAGTGGAAATTTTGACCAGTTCAGAGAACCGGTAGCGGAAATTTTGAGTAGTTCGGAGAACTGGCAAATACCACCTCTGGCTGGTCCCAGTGGGGTGGGAATGGAGATTTGGCAATATCCTTCCCCCAGGAGTGGGGGAGGGAATGGGGATTTTGCAGTATCCTTCCCCTGCCACGCCCACCAAGCCATGCCCACCAAGCTACACCCACCAAGCCACACCCACCAAGCCACACCCACAGAACTGGTAATAAAAAATTGGATTTTACCACACTGCTTGGCAGTATTCCTCTCAAGTAGCAGAATTCATAAACCAGCCTTTTAACTCCTGGTTTAAGCCAAACTAAGCTAAACTAAGCAGCAGTGAGTTTCGGATTATTTTACTACCAGTTTGCCGTGCACGCACATGCTCGCTTCATGTGACCGGCCTTCTGCGCATGCACTTTGCTCGCTCACGGACCTTCCACACATGTGCCTGGGCTCAAAAATATGTCTAAATCAGATGGCATAGAGCCTGGGAGGCAAGGGTGAAATCCTGCAGGTTCTGAAAGGTTCTGGAGAACTGGTAGCAGAAGTTTTGAGCAGTTTGGAGAACGTAGTGGAAATTTTGAGTAATTCGGTGAACCGGCAACTACCACCTCTGGCTGGCCCCAGAGTGGAGTGGGAATAGAGATTTTGTAATATCCTTCCCCTGGAGTTGGGTGGGAATGGAGATTTTGCAGTATCCTTCCCTGCCACGCCCAGCATGCCACACCCACCAAGCCATGTCACGCCCACCAAGCCACATCCACAGAACTGGTAGTAAAAAAAAAAATTGGATTTCACCACTGCTGGGAGGGCCCACTCGTGATTTCTGCTACTGGTTCAGTCAAACTGGTTTGAACCGGCTGAATACCATCTCTGACACTGAGCTAAACTAAAGAAAACTGATGCAAAATTTCCCATTGCAACACAAAATCGGCAATTCTTGCTGTGGTATTCAATTTGATGGAATCAGGTGTGTTCTAAACAACAGTTACTGTACATTGATCATTTTTATACTCAGTTTCTGGGAAAAATAAAATATGTCCCCTTTAACCTTACCATCTAATGCTGTATTCACCCCCCCCCCACTTTATTATGGAAGATTAATATTATGAAACCTGACAAAAGCATCAGTAAGTCTTTCCATTTACAGTCAATCAATAAATTAGTTTATATTCAGTTAAATGTTAACTGAAAAAGAGAAAGGAGGCTTCAAATCTGATTTATATTGGCAATGTTGACGATGTTAAATAATGTATTCCAAGAGTTAGAGGCTAAGATTTATTTTAAATGTCAGAACTTTATCCTCGATCTCAATAAAATCCATACTCTTTTCAAACAACAGCATCAACCAACCCACAGCACTAGGTTTTCCAAAGTCATTGTGATTGTGTCTCAAAAGTTTGAGATAAGCTACACATTTGCTTTTTAAAAGGAAGTACACTACAGAACCAAAGACCAACTCAGATTTTAATTTAGGTTGTGAAACCTGGTTCGAACTTCCAGGTTGGATTTTGGTCAAGAATTCATTTGGTTTGGCCCATTTCACAGAGTATATTATAGGTTTGTTTTTGTTTTTTTTTAAACACCATTGTTTTTAGGAATATTATTTTATCTCTGTGGCAGCAGTGGGATAAATACCCTTATTGTTTGAAGTATAAGACGCACCTTTTTCCTCCCTAAAAGGGGGTGAAAAGTTGGGTGCATATTATACATCCAATGTCGCCTCGCCCCCCCCCGGGGCCCCCCCCCGTGGG
>JANHFM010006737.1:0-10129 GCA_032468115.1 Grayia smithii
ACCGGTTCGGTGACATCACAGCATCACCGCTACCTATTCGCGCGAACCGGACCGAACCAGGGGCAACCCACCACTGGAGGAGCTGTCTTATCCCTCTTTCTACCAACCAATTTTTCTAAGCCCTGCTACCTGTTTGCCCTCTGGAAAACAGCCCCTCTCTCCTGGGAATCCAGATTACATTCCGCCACAGTTGCAAATCCCTGGATTATATCTCCCACTTCCCTGTAACTTCCTATGAAAGTTAACAACTATGGATGGATAATTGTTCACCAGTCTTCTGATACAACAGGCTGGGTGCTAGTCTTGTCACATAGATTGTCCACAGCGCATTGTTTCAGTAATAAAACACTGGATCTATCCATGTTGATATAGAAAAAGTATTCTGAAAAGAAGCAATAAAAAACCCTTTAAAAGGCCCTAAAGAGATTAATGGGAGGAAACCAAAAAGTTCATCATTTTCATATCATTTCCAGTTTGTTCATTCCTCAGCACTTGGTGAACAAACTGAGCCTATTAGGTTTTAATACTCCTTTAAGTAATTCAATATTGGATTTCCTTATTGATAGGTCCCAGTTTGTACAAGTTGGAAGATAAGTTTCCAACTCCATCTCCTTGAGTACAGGTTCCCCACAGGGCTATGTCTTGAGTCCACTACTGTTCACCTTGATGGCCCACAACTGTGGTGCCAAATCTGCTACAAATCATATTGTGAAATATGCAGATGACACGGCAGTGGTGGGTCTTATCTGGGATGACAATGAAGATGCTTATAGGGAAGAGGGGAAGGCTCTGATGGATTGGTGTAACCTGGTTAGAAATGTTAATAAAACAAAGGAGATCATCATAGATTTTAGAAAGAGCCAACATGGTCATACTCCACTCAGTATCAAGGCTGCAGCTGTAGAAGTAGTCAACAGTATTAAGTATCTGGGGGTGCAAATAACTAACAATCTGAACTGGTCTCTCCACATGTCATCCTTAGTGAAGCATGCAAACCAGCACCTGCATTTCTTGCATCAGATGAGGAGAGCAAATATTTCTCCTTCTGTCCTGGCCATTTTTTACAGAGACATGATTGAGACCATTTTAACAAACTGCATCACTGTTTGGTTTGGTGACTGCAGTGCCTCAGAGAAGATGTCCATTCAGAGAGTGGTAAGGACAGCCGAGAAGATTATAGGAAGCTGTCTTCCTGTCATTCAGGATACTGCTTATAAGTGCTATGTGCTTAGAGCTCAAAGCATTGTTAGAGACCCCACACACATACATCACGGTCTGTTTCTGTTACTCCCGTCTGGTAAGAGGTTTCGAAGTATTTCTAGCAGGACTACCAGATTCTGTAACAGCTTTGTTCCTTGTGCCATCTGTCTGGTAAACTTGCAAGGTTCATTTTTCTCATCATGTACATGTATACGTCCAAACTAGACTGTTGTTTCTCCGTGTCATATATGTGTTTAAATGCATAATTATGTATGTATGTATCTGTATGTGTGTGTGTGTGTGTGTGTGTGTGTGTGTAAGTATGTATGTATGTGTGTATTTAGTCATGTTTATGTAGTATATATTGGATGTGGTGACCCTTTGGGAGCTGAATGCAATGAAATTTCATTTTAATGTATACCAATTAGTATACATTCAAAGTGACAATAAGGTTATTCTAAGTTCTGAGTTTCAGGGCAGCCACAAATGAGACATACAAGTCCTAGCATATTAGTATTTTTTTTATTTAGTGTGTGTGTATTGTATGTATAAGTGTAGTACAATATCTCTTTTCTCCCATAAAACAAACCCCCTGAAAGGTAAATTGGACTAAAGCTACCCAGTAAAACTTTGTTGATGAGGTGGGACTAGAGCCTGGGCCTCTCTGATGTCATTCCAGCGTTTTAACCACCACATCACACTGACTTGTGCAAAACAGCTGTAATATATGAGAGCCAGTTTGGTTTAGTGGTTAAGGTACCCAGGCTAGAAACCAGAAACTTCTAGTCCTACCTCAGGCATGAAATCTGGCTAGGTGACTTTGAGCCAGTCAGTCTTTCTCATCCCAATTCACCTCACAGTTGTTGTTGTTGTGGGGAAATGGGGAGGATGGAAGAGTATTAGGTATGTTCGCCACTTTATTTACAAAAATTATAAAGGAAGGGTTTAAAAAATTTAAATAAATAAATAAGCACTTGGCATATTGATTGTAATATTCTTTCCTCATTTATACAAAATACTGCTGAATATAGAACTCATATGTTAGTGTAAAGGATAGACTAGAACTAAACCTAGGTTGCCTTACATGGAATTTAATCTGGAACAGTATTGCAGAGTTAATATTTTGAGAGTGAGGCATTTTACCTGTAAACAGATATATAGGAGAAAAATAGGTTTGGAAGAAGAGGGATTTATTTACTACAGTTGGAGGTAATTATAAATAACAACTTCCATAATTCTCTAGCCTGAATAGCCACTGGGGAAACATGGGAGAACCTGTTCCTTCTTTTCAGGGCTTCCTTATCTGGGATGCAAAGCTCCAGACAACTAGTCAAAGTCTAAGAGTTAGAATTGCTTGTGTCTCTTTTCATCTGAAATTTACTTTTTTTGCTCCCCCCCTGCCCCCCCCCCCCATGTTGGCTGGATTATTATGAGAGTTATAGTTTGATATATTTAAAGAGCACCAAGAAGTAGTCTGGCTGAGAACAAACCCCCTTTCAGAGATAAGTACACATAATTCATGTCAGTCAGGTCATTCAACTTGGATATAGCAAATAAATCTAAACCATGCTGAGTAGGTGAAAAAGATACTTACATCAACAATAAAAAAGTTCAATGTTTGAGACTTCTCCATCTGTTGTCTTATTCAGTTCTGCAAAAAAAATTTTAGACTAAAAGTTTTCAGGAGTACTTTCAGAGAACACACTTCAGTTTTGACTCTCGCTTCCCTTTGCTTGTTGACTGGAAGCATTTTTGTGAGGAGCTCCTTGTTCTTCCAGTCAAAAGATATCCTGCAACTATATTATCTTCACACCTAAGGAGTTTCTTCTCTCTAACTTAAAAAAATAAGCAGTAAGAAAATACAGGTGAGTTACAAATGGGAACCATTCATGTCTAGACCAGGTTTACCACCTGTTCCATATTTCAAGGAATTGTTCCTTATTTAGAATTAAAATATAATGTTCCTTTTCTAATTAATAAGGAACACTATTACCATGCGCATTTGAGGTCTCAATATATTTAAGTACATTAAATAAGTAATAGTATATTTTAGTGGAAATATTATTGATATTCCAATGCTTTTTAGTATGTCACTTTGAGTTTTAAAGTATGTTTATTATTTTGGATCTCTTCAGGTGGCATGGTTATCTGGAAGTAGGAATTAAATAAAGAATTTGCAATGGATTATTATGCAGTATTTTAAGTGGGAATATTAAACTCCTAGAGGAAAGCCAGAATAGAAATTAACAAATAAAATGAAATAACAATTGGAACTGTAAAAATATCATTCCTACTAATAAGTTTGCTCGATTAAATATGTTATATTGGTATGTTTTATTCTTAGCCCGGTTCCAGTTTTCCCTTTTTGGGTGTGATGTTAAACAATGTGATATTCTCCGAACTCATATGTTTTGAGTAGAAATTGATTATTTGTAACTATTATTATGTAAAGTTTGGGATGACCTTTGGCAAGCCAAAGACTGAACAAGGGAAGTATTGTAGATTTTTAAATAATTTACTCTAGTATCCTTCTGCCTTAGTTTTATGCAGATTTAATTTAGGATTATATTCCATTTCTTTTGTTCTCCAGGCTCTTTGTAAAATTTTGGTTCTGGGCAGCAATGAAGAACTACTAAATAACTGAGATAAACAAATATAATTTTAATGGAATGTATGAATGGCCTTGAGGAAAGGAAGGAAGAAAAGCTGTGTAGGAAACAATCAGGCAAAAAAGCAGGAACCCACAATTGCTTAAGGGTCAGAAAAAGAAATTTAGGAAAGACCCAGCCTAATGGACAAGTAGTTAAAAGTGGAGAGGAGAAGTTTGTGCCTTTAAACTTGCAAGATTCTGTAATATAGTCTTCTAATAAAGTAAAATTAGTTCATCTTGTCATGTTTCCTGTCTGATTTGCCTGGAAGAGCATGCTCTGGGTTCCATCTATTACAGAATGTCATCTGGCAAGGTCCAGGAAGATCATCCATCAGAGATTAGATCAGCCTCAATCCTGTTGGCTTTTTGCAAAGGCTTTATAGATGCAGTTTTGTCATCAGGCGTAGGGATTTGGATGTATGACAGAGCCCCTGCAGTGGTTGTGTTAATTTGGTGTTTCTTTTATTTTGGCTACTGATTATATTTGGGGTTTTGTTTTCTATTGTTCTGTTTTTTTATAGTTGTTAACTGTTAACCACCCAGATTCAAGAATTAGAGAGGGTGGCCAAATAACTTGAAATAAATTATTTTCAAAGTGTTTGCCACTGTGTTTCTTCTATTTGTTATTCTAAAACTGTATCCCAGGCTTCTTTTAAACCTAAAGGCTCTCCTCCAGTTCTAATTAATCCAACATTTTTGAGATAGTTCCTTTGTGAAGGGTGATTAATAATTTTTCAAAAGTAGTTGAACAATGAGATGCTGACTCTTTTGTATTTTTCTTATTCAAAAAGGTTTTAAGTTAGAGTATGTTAGCAAAGATAGATGGGGAATGTATTTGTAGCTAAATCTCTTCTTTACAGCACAGGATTTTATCATTATTATAGAAATCTCTTATTCTACTGCTGCTGAAATCTCTCTTAGGCTTCAGTTGTGTTGACCTGTCCTGATTAGAGAATCCTGGCAATCCCAGTAAAGGTGTTAGAGGAAAGATGTTATCAAAGCTGAGTATCTTTTTTTGCCAATCCTAAAATGTAGCTTTTGTGAACATAATACTGATACCTATTTTTTTTAATATCTTATTTTCTATTGATAGCTAGGAGTTAAAAATGACTCAATGGCACATTCATTCAGTCAATTTTTATGAAGTGTTTTGAAAAAAAAACATCTGACTATGTGCTTCCTGTATATTTTTTTAGTTGTATATCTTGTCTTGTTGGATCTTCCAGTGTGAAGGAATAATATGATCAAATGTGCTGCCTAGTCGTGTTAATAACTCTTTGTAAACAAGGTGAAGTGTTAATACCACTTTATAATGCCTTGGTAAGATCACACTTGGAATACTGCATCCAGTTTTGTTCATCACAAAAAGATGTTGAAACTCTAGAAATACAGGGAAGAGTAACAGAGATGTTAGGGGAATGGAGGCAAAACATATGAAGAATGGCTGCAGGAATTGGGTATGTCTAGTTTAATGAAAAAAAGGACTAAGGGATGACATGATAGCAGTGTTTCAATATTTAAAGGGCTGCCACGAAGAAGACCTATTCTCCAAAGCACCTGAAGACAGGACAAGAAGCAATGGATGGAAACTAATCAAGAGAAGCAACATAGAACTAGACAACATAGACAGTCAGAACAATTAATCACTAGAAGTTGTGGGTGCTCCAACACTGGAGGTTTTTAAGAAGAGATTGGACAACCATTTATCTGAAATGATATAGGGTGCCTGAGCAGGGGGTTGAATTAGAAGACCTCCAAGATCACTTCCATCTCTGTTATTCTGTTCTGCTCAATAGTATAATTTTTTAGAAGAAATTCCCTATCCAATTTTTTTTCCTGAGGTCTATGTATAAGGTTTATATTAATTCTTAATTTTTTTAATGTTGCAATAAAAAGACAAATTCTTTAATGTTTTATTATTTTATACAGCATTTCTACTGGAAGAGATTGAAATAAAAAAACATGAATTTTGAAAGAGCCATCATTTTAGCTGTTGCAATTTGACACAGATTAAATATTCTTTCCAAGATTTTCATTCATTTTTTATTTTTCCACATTAGTGTAAAATTATTATCAAACATTTCATTAATTTATTTGTGAAATTAATTCCTAGATATTTGAAGGGTTTCATTTCCATGATTTTTTAAAATATTGGCAGTTTTTCTTTGTAGTTTAGGGGAGTTATGGAAGAACATCAATTGTGACTTTTGAAAATCTACTGTTAATCCTGTAGGATGTACTTCTGCACATTTGTCCAAAGCCATTTTAATATATTTTCCACCAGTAGTCAACATAACATCATCCACAAATAAATTTAATAGATAATTTAACTCCCATTTTTATCCTTTAAGTTCCTTTTTGCCACGAACACTTACTCTTAGCAATAGCACTTAGACTTATATACTGCTTCACAGTGTTTTACAGTCCTTTCTAAGCGATTTACAGAGTCAGTATATTGCCCCCAACAAGCTGGGTCCTCATTTTACTGACCTTGGAAGGATGGAAGATTGAATCAACCTTGAGCCGGTGATATTCGAACTGCCAAACTGCTGGCAGCTGGCAGTCAGCAGAAGTAGCCTGCAATACCTCATTCTAACCACTGCATCACCATGGCTCTTAATGTTTCTATAATGAGGTTAAATAATAAGATACATAATGTACAGGCCTGCTTGCTAGTTCTTGAGACTGGGAATTGTTTAGAAACATAATTATTCATTCTTATGGGGACATTGGTAATATTATAAATTTGATCTATTCTGTTGAAAAAGTAAATGTGATACTGAAATCTTTTAAAAGTTCATTTAAAAAATAGTCCTTCCATGCAAACCAAATCTTAAAGACATCCAATTAGAATATTGTTAAAGAAGATGTGTTCATAAGTTGAGTTTATAATCAGAATTTGATCTCTTAGCAAAGTGTTAAAATAGAAATGAAAATATGCTAGGGTTTCCTCCTCACAAACAGTAGCAAGTATTTGAATGCATGTCTATATAAGAGGAAAGAAAGAACAAGTTTGTGGTTTGGGATGAAAAAGAACCCATATTTTCTTTGGTTTGCTTCATAATTTGCAATGTGGTTTTAAAATGTGTTTAGTGGATATTCTATGACAGTGTCTGCCCCCTTTATTAAAATGTTAATTGCTTGCACTATTTTTGTTTCACTCAGCAATTTTGAGGAGTACATACTGTGCCACTATAATGACAAAAAGGAAAAAAAGGAAGTTTGAATGAAGGGAATGACAACAAGCAGATAGTCTTCGTTCTCAAAATGGGATTAGAGAAATCTGATCTCTCTTTATTTGATGCCTAGATTTGATATTGCACAATTCTTCAGATCCTTCCGCACTCCCATTTTCCCCCCAAAGAGCAAACTATGTGCAGAAATAAAGTGGGAGTATGATCTTCTCTTCCTCTTCCCCTTTCTTTTTTTCTTTTTTAGCACTTGAATTTTATTTTTGTCTTTGGTTTTCCACAGGGATAGCCTTATTATAGCCTTATTATAAAAAAACAATTATTTAGAAATAATGAAATAAATATCAGTGGTTATGTATTATCAGTACTTAAGATGTATGTCAAAAATGTGATGTGATAAACATTTTCCAGTATAATTGGCCACTATTAAATATAATCAATTATATATAATTTTTATTAAGAATTTTAAACAAAAGGTAAAAACTAGCAAGAACTAACACAAGATAAAAAGAAAAAAGAAAAAAAAATCAAAAGTGCAGAAGTAAAAATAGAAAAAAAAATAGAAGTTGTTTTCAATTTCCTTTACAGAGAGTATAATTACAATACAAAATGACCTCTTATTTTATGGTTACAAAAACAAACACTGTCTTTTTTGGCATCTGGGTTGTTGTTTTTTTACCAACTACTATTTTTGCAACAGATAAAGTACATATTTTCTTGCAGTAACCAATATAAACAGAGTTAGATCCAGACTTGAAAACTATTTAATTAAAGTAGGCCAGAAAAACACCTCATATGTCTCTTTTATATATCTGAACTTCTGGCTGCATTGTTAAATTTTGATTTTTTTAAAAAAAAATTGAGGCAGGAAATATACAGAAGCTGTAGTATAAACCTTAAACAGGCTTTCTGTAGGTTTTAGGAAAAAATAACATATAACCCCATGTTTTAAAAAAGAAAACCTTCCCAACCCATCTATATGACATGCTTCTACCCATCACCATTCTGTCCATAGCTACCATTACCCAGGCTTCAAACGCAGTTAACCATCCCTAAACTAAATTCAAATATGGGAATTTCCAGAACTCTAAAGCACCTTTGTGAGGTCTTCATACCAGCGAAGAGCATGAAGCTGTGATTAACCAAACCAAATCCTGCATCACCACAAACCAGGACAGTTATTTATAAACTCTTCACTTCTTTTAGTTGGAAACAATATCTAACTGTTGCCTTCTTGTTGTAGCAACTGATCTTCCCCATTTTTGGTGCCCATCTAATATGCTGATCTACCATTTTATCAGTTGATGGTGGGGAACTCAGTAAACTGATGGTTACTCAGTTTATTCTTGTTCTGGTGGTGTTTTTAAAGACTCTTAACAAGAAACAGGAATGATCTGGGATCAGCATTTTTTTCTTGGTCATTCTGCTTCTCTTCCACTCCCTCAATTTTTAGTTATAAAAGACCTCTGGCCTAAATTGCAATTGCACAAGGCCAATATCTTTACTATGAGCTAAAACTTGGAGAGAGAGATTTTTGGGAAATCTTGCTGACTTGATTTAAAAAAAAACAACACCTCAGCTCCATCTCTGTTAACTTTTTTGTGTAGGTCACATTTTCCAGGTTGTTTTATATTTTCTCTGAGTCATAAACACTGAACATTTACTTAGATACTTGTTTTGTCTTCATTAGTATGTGACCTTTCTCATATTTATGACTTCCTCTGAGGCCGTCATATTTTGTAATGTAAAGACAGCTGAACTGGCAGTGCCAAGGATCTTTTTATTATTGTTATAGCTTGTATTAAAGCACAGAGGTCTAAAACTTATTTTGCTTCAATTATTTCTCATAGGTAGTTACATTAATGGTTTTCTTAAAATTGCCTTCTCAGTCCAGCAAATTCCACTTCAATATGCCAGCTTGAGCACTTCTGTTTGTCTTGCTTTGGTCAAAGATTGCAATAAAAAAAGATATATCCCAGTTCAACTTTTACTTGCTCCACTGCTTTTCTTTCTTTCTTTCTTTCTTTCTTTCTTTCTTTCTTTCTTTCTTTCTTTCTTTCTTTCTTTCTTTCTTTCTTTCTCTTTCTTTCTTTCTCTCTCTCTCACACACACACACAGAAAAACACACACAGAAAAACACATACAGAAAAACACACAACACACCGTACACAGACTTAAAGCAGATACACATGCATTCAGTATTCTTTAAGCAGTTTAACAAGAACTTAAGAATAAAAACAGGAAAAAATAAGCAATAAAAGATTCAACATACACAGAGAGTAAATAAATTCTGGTTAGTTGTGCCTAAATTTATGTTTATGGCAGGGTTTTAGTGCCTGACTGAATGTGCATTAAGAGTTCTTTGAGACTCTAATAACAACATGGTATAATTCTTACAATTCTTATTATTTTGAAGAGTTTTGCTGTAGAAAAAAATATAAGAAAATAGGGTAAACTTCTTGTTTTACATAAATGTAAAGAATGCTGCTATTCAGTAAGCAAGAAATAACACTGAAAGAACAAATGTGATGTGAAGAATATACTTTTGATCAAAGGATAATATTATTAATAAATAAAATATTTTTTCCACTTCATACAAGTTTACAGCTACGTTTGAAAGTGTAAATATTTGGAGTCATATGGTGAGTTATCACATAAAAATTGCATGAATTGAATGGATGTTTGCTTCAAACTCTTTCCAACTTTTTCTAAAAAGCGGAAAAGATCAAAATTGGGACCATAATATTATTTATTTGTTTAACATGCTTTTGTAGACCTACATGAGCCAATATATGGATCCTAAGTATTTTCTTCTACAGTAATTAGCCTTAAAGTGCACAAGTAAAGATATTCTAAATACAGTAAACTCAGTTTCTCCAATAATTGCAAATACAGTTATTCCAGGAATGTATAATCAAATACTTAACTTGAGTTGCATGCTGAAATTGAATTAAAAATAGGGATTTTAATGAACACATTTTATACACTTTTTCCTTTTTAACTGTATTGCTCTTGTCTACTGTCATGTGACTAGAAGTACCATCATCCAAACCACTAAATAGAAAATAGATCTGTAGGCAAAAGGGGA
>JANHFM010006737.1:11951-24883 GCA_032468115.1 Grayia smithii
GAGGGAGGGGGGAAAGGGGGGTTATTGTAAAATTTTATAAAACTTTTCCATAAAAAAAAATAGCAATAAAAAAAATTAAAAAACAATAATAAAAAAAATTGTGGAAGACTTCAGAACAGCTTTTGTTTGGATTATATTTATTTATATGTAGTGTATTAAAATGAAAATGAACTAAAAATTAAAATTAAAAATATTCATAGAATATTTATTTATTGTATTATGTAAAATAACAACATTAAACTCATTACATATTAACATAAATATTTTTCATGAATCCCCCATATTTTTAACAAACAAAAAAAATTGATAAGAATTGTTTTAATTTTTTTCAAGTATCTTCAACATCTGGCAAATAATTTTGATTTCACAATTGTGAAATTTTGAGTGTCTTGGGGGAGTCGAGGGCTTCTTGGACAATACCGGCTTAAAGGGTGTAAATTATGAATACAGATTCATATTCACAATATGAATCTATCTAGAATATAGATTTATTTTCTGTCTCTCAGTCATACTCTTTGAGAGTGTAGATACTCAAGTAAACACTTCAGCTAGTAATGAAATATTTGCAAAAAAATATATTTCCATATCTCTTACTTTCCTATCTTTATACAACTTAATTTTCCCTTGATCATGCTAATTACCCTTTTCTGTATTTGAAAAATACAGCTTAGGGCAGCTGTGTTAGTTTTGCAGTGAAAACAAGTCTTAACTTCAGTAAAAACAAAACATTCATAATTTCATTATCTTCCATGGATTACTTCACCAGATGCATGGTATATTAGAGACAGCAAGAACTGGACTAAATTCCAATCATCTGCTGAAATGGACTAGATCCAAAAGCTTATGCAGCTATATGTTTCATAGTTACTGATTTGTCACAAGATTCTTTCAATAAATATCAAAACATCATTTTTCTGCTGTTCTTTCATGTTGTAATACTCATGAAATCCTTCAGCATCAAAGGAAATGTATGGGATTTGACAAGTAATCAGAATATCCACAATTTAATCAATTAATTACAATATTTGCATGCATGTTTAATCCAGTGGTGGGATTCAAATTTTTTTACTACCAGTTCTGTGGGCGTGGCATGGCTTGGTGGGCGTGGCATGGCTTGGTGGGCATTGCATGGCTTAGTGGGCGTCACTTGTGGGCATGGCAGGGGAAGGATACTGTAAAATCTCCATTCCCTCCCCACTCCAGGGGAAGGTTACTGCAAAATCCCCATTTCCTCCCAATCAGCTGGGACACAGGAGGCAGAGAATAGATGGGGACGGGGCCAGTCTGAAGTGTTATTTACTGGTTCTCCGAACTACCCAAAATTTCTGCTACCGGTTCTCCAGAACTGGTCAGAACCTGCTGAAACTCACTCTGATCTCTAGGTCTTCCTCCTTTTTATGTAACATTTTAAAAAGATTTGAAATATCAGTGAAATCTGTGAAGGACAATCAAGAAAAAAAATCAGATCCTTATTGCTGCTGGATGTGTTTACATTATTATATATTCATTTTTTAAAATCACAAATTCCCACATAAATAACAATACTGATTTAATTTTTTTAAAAATCTATCATCAAAAGCTCGTGAGTAAACTCTGCACCCAGGTTATAAGAAGACAGGTGCACTCAGGAACTGCTAATTTGCTAAAGAGCAGGAAGTGGTAGAAATAGATAGTTTCTATTTCTAAATAGAAATACTTTCAGATTGAAGAAGATTCAAAGCGAGATTGTTGAAAGGGTTTGGGGTCATGACTGATCTCTCCATTAAAATGTATGTAGGTTGATTAAAAAAAAAAAAGACAAATGCTTTGGAAACATTAGGAAGAGATTGAAAATGAAACAGCCAAAACTGTAATTGTGGTATAATATCTATTATACCACACTGGATCCACTGAGACTGGATTTGAAATCATGTACATAACCCTACTTGAAAAAGGAAGTTATAAAACTGCAAAAGCTGCAGAAAAAGGTGGGGGGAGGGAGAATGCATGATTAAAGGCTAGAGTAGCTCCTATAAGGAAAGTCAAAAACACACAGGGAAAATTTGCTTTGACAGAAGGCAGATAAGGGAAGATATAAAATTATGAATGATATGGAATATGCGAGCAGAGAAAATTTTCTGCCGCATACATTTTTAAAAGTGAAATCATTCATTAATAATAAATGCAGAGAGAGATTCAGGAGTGATAAAAGAAAGCACTTCATTGCAAAACACATAGTTGAAATGTGGCATCTACTGCTTTCAGATGTGATGGCCATCAATTTGGATGATTTCAAAAAGGAACCAGGCAGATTCAAGGAGAGTAAGGCTATCTAGTTTTAATGTCTGTTCATCACCTCCAAGATGGAAAAACAACATACAGGTAGTCCTTGCTTAATGACTGGTTATTTTACAACCAGTCGATGTTATGACAGCCAAGAAATGGGTGTTTTATGGTCCTTAAAGCACCTCTGGTTGTTGTAAATCACCCCCTCCCCCCAATGATCACATAATAGTATGTCAGGTGGGTCAGCTTTACAATCAGTCATATTGTTTGATGATCATGTGACTGTGATTCATGATGTTTTTTTGATAGTTTCCAGCATTTTTTGCCAATTTCTAGCAAAAAAAAATGCCTATTCAAATAAATAGGTTCACTTAATGACTGCCCTGAAAAAGACCTGGTGAGTTTCTCAATTTACCTCCATAATGACTGATGACCATAATTCCAGGCTCAATTACAATTGTACAATTGTTTTAAAAAATATTTTGAATCTGTAATTTCAATAAACTTAAGTGATGGCAATTCAGGCAGTCCTGGTTGTTATCATAACTCCAGATTCTAGGTGGATTGTTAAGTGAGAAGTGGAAAGAGACCCAGGTAGAGAGTGCAGGGGGTGCCATAAAGGGGTGGAGGCCCACAATTGAGCTCAACATTTCTGTTGCTAAGCAAAACAGATGTTAAGTGAGTTTTGCTCCATTTTACAACCTTTCTTACTACAGTTGTTAAGTGAATCACTGCAGCTGATAAGTTAATAATGCGGTTGTTAAGTGAATCTGGCTTCTCCATTGATTTTGCTTGTCAAAAGGTAGCAAAAGGTGGTCACATGACCTTGGAACACAGCAACGGTCATAAATGTGCATCAGTTGCCAAGCATCTGAATGATCACATGATCATGGGGATGCTGCAAAGGTCGTAAGTGTGAAAAATGGTCATAAGCCACCTTTTTCAGTTGCTGTTGTAACTTTGAACAGTCACTAAATGAACTGTTGTAAGTTGTGGACTACCTGTATCACTTTTTAACTTTGTACCCTTTTGTTTTATTGATAAACAGATGGATTTTGTCTAATACAGAGTTGACCCTCCATTACCTATAACTTAACTATTTGAATATTGTTCCTTCCCTTTTCCTTTGCATTGTTAACTATATAAACATTTATCATTAATTCTATATTCCCAGGTCAGTAGATAACTATCACTTATCCTAAATTTCTGAATTTTATGGTGGCCAGATTCCTGTTTATGTGTATTTATTGAAAATGTTTAGATGCCATCCATCAAAACACTGTATGCCTTGCCCCCTCCAAGCTGTTAGTATCATCAGTACCAGCTGTGGTAGGTCACCACCTGTAATTTGTCATCTAGAAAGGAGTTGGAGAAGGCAGGGCCTCGGCAGGCTTCAGTTGCATATGTCAGTCATGGTTATTACTCTTACAATAATATGCATAATAACAGGCTGTGTTTAAGATGCAGGGCTTCTTGTTGGTATAGATGATGAGGCCTGTTTGTAATGAAGGGTAGCGAATTGCCTTAATTTATGTTGTGAACTTTTGTTCTTTTCAAGTCTGCCTATCCTGTCATTTAGGCAAATATTCTCTTTCTTATTTGGAGAAAAAAAGAGCGGCATTATGGTGCTATGAAGAACAAGTGATACCCAAATCTTTCCATATTGGTGCATACCGTTATCATGTATAAAAACAAAATTCCACAACACTTTTCTAAATGTTTTATACATCAGTCCCAAGAGGAAAAGTTTTTACTTCAGTTGTATATTGATTTTTAAAATCCTTTGAATCAGCATTTGAACCCAACATTTTCTAGCTTCTTTCCACATGCACCAAACATTGTGAAATGACCTTTCTTGTTGATTGCAGTCCCAACCTGGATTTGAAGTATCTTTATATATTCTAGATCATTTTTCTGGTGTCACACACCAAGAATATATCATTTTATAAAAATTCTGTTTGGATGATAACATAATGTAAATTCCAATCCTTTCAATCACATATTTTTCCATAGTTCCATCTGTATATCATATCTAAAATTTTAGCCCATTTTGTCATACATTTTTTCACTTGTTCTTCTGCCTCAAATTTCAATAGATGTTTATACATTTTAGTAATCCTATGTTCCATTAGTACACAATTCCATTTTAAAGTCAGTCTTAGGCTATTCAGTAATCAAATAAATTATTTTATTTGCTTTGATTCTTTCTGAGAATTCTTAACAAAAGAGCTGTTGACAATTATGTCCCTCCGCCATCAGTTCTCTTGATTTCTGTTTTGTATTGCCCTTGACAAACGTCTAGTGTATTATGGTTAACCATTTGTGTTTTCTCCTCTATAAAATGCTTCTTATGCTGAGAGCCACAAAGATGTGTTTGGGCACAACCTGGATTTGTGTCTACTCCATATTCTCAATGTGGCATGTCTAATATAGTTATTTTTAAAATCTACATTTAAAATCGTAAATTTATTAAACTGCAAATGTCCATACCACCAAAATCTCAGGTCATGTCCTTCTAACTCTAAAATTCTATTTCCCACCCACTTTTCATCAAAACTAAACAGCAATCTGCAAAATACAGTTTCGAAACAAGTAAGCCCAGTCTTCCTCTTTCCTTTGCATCTTGTAATACCTTATATTTAATTCCCATTTTTCCCTTGCTATAAAATTTAGATATCGTATATCTTTTTCTCATTGTTTAAAATGGTACATCTGTGTCCAAGCTAGCATTGCCTGAAACAAAGCCATCAGTCTAAGCAGAAAATACTCAGGTATTCATTTGTGTCATAGAAATTCTCCTCATCAATGACAATAGTAATTTCTCCTATGTTAACATACTTGTTTTTAATTCCATGTTTTAACATACTTATTTTGAAATAATGTACAATTCATATTTGTCATGGTGACCATCAAATTTGATTCCTAGTGACCATGTAGATACCATAGATTTTTTTTCACGACAATCTATCCCTGATCTGTTCTTTCAAATCTCCCAACAGTGGCATTCATCATCACTGTACCTGCCTTCATCTTTCTTCTGATCATCTTCTCTTTCTATTTTCTCCCACCTTTACCACAATTAGAGCCTTTTCAGAGAGCTGGGTCTTTGCATAATGTGTCCAATGTAGGATAAATTGATCTTGGTCATTTATGCCTCAAGTGGGAACCGCAGGTTGATTTGCTCAATGATCCATCAGTTTGTTTTCTTGGCTGTCTCTACGGTATACTAAGGAGTCTTCTCCAACATCAAAATTCAAAGGCATAAATATTCTTCCTATCCTGCTCCTTTAAAGGCCAATTTTTGCTTCCATAGAGTGTCAGAGGGAATACTAAGGTTTGCACAATTCTAGTCTTTGTAGACACATAGCTACACCACAACATTTGAATATCTTTTCCAAGGCCTTCATGGCTGCTTTACCTAGTGCTAATCTGGGGTATATTTATTATTGTCTGCTTGTTCCTTTACTATTGATGGTTGATCCTAAAATGTAGTAGCTATCCACCAGTTTTATATCTTTCCTGTCCATTCTAAGACTGGTTGTTCTGTTGTCATTCGTTTGTTCTTTATATATAATTTTAGTTCCATTTTTTCACTATGCTCTTTGACCTTTAGTAGTAGGGATGCGCGCACACACACACACATACACACACACACACACACACACCTGTTTGTAACATACTTGCCAAAAGCCATAGTTAAAAAAAAAAGGTAAGCCAGGACAAAAAGAAAATTGACTTACCAATTACTAATTAAGATTAATACCTGTACATTATGGTCTTTTTAGAAACTCAATTGATCTTCTATTTATCTATACTTTATTATTCAGGAAAAACCATATGCATATACAGGTAGTCCTTGACTTACAACAGTTCGTTTATTGATTGATTAAAGTTACAATGGCACTGAAAAAAGTTACTTATGACCATTTTTCACACTTATGATCATTGCAGCAGGGTCACGTGATCAAAATTTGTATGCCTGGCAACTGACTCATATTTATGTGAGTCATATTTATGACAATTACCGTGTCCCAGATTCATGTGATCACACCTTCCATCCAGGGGTGGGTTCTACTTACCTTTACTACCAGTTCTCTTCATGCATGCGCTCTGCGTGTGATCGGCGCTCGCATGCTTGCTTTGCTCACGCGTGTGCCAAACACGCGCTCCGCACATGCGCACTAACTACTCTTCTTGAAAAAAACCTTAAAACAAGCACTCTGCGCATGTGCAGAATGCCTGTTTCGAGGTTTTTTCCAAGGGGAAAAAAAAACATAAGTATGGGCGCATGGGTGGGCCCAGCTCCCGGGCGCGGAGAACCGGTTCGGTGACATCACACTGTCACCGTTACCGGATTGCGTGAACCAGGAGCAACCCACCACTACTTCCAACAAGCAAAGTCAATGGTGCAGAGAGATTCACTTTACAACCATGTTACTAACTTAACATCTGCAGTGATTCACTTAATAATTATGGCAAGGAAGGTCGTAAAATGGGAAAAACTCACCTAACAACTATTGTGCTTAGCAACAGAAATTTTGGGGTCAATTACGGTCATAAATTGATATATATTTCTGTATATATTTCCTTCCATCCTTCCAGAAAAGAACTGATAAGGAAGAGAAGATTGGCTAGCTGCATTGGGAAGAGAAGTGGGAAATAAAATTGGATGGAATTATGTGAGGGGAAGAAATTAGCAAACAAAGGGGTAAAAAAGAGGCATACAGAGAAAAGACTCTGCTGTGGCATTAAAAAAACAATAAATTTTGCCAGACAAACAAGCAACTACTAACCTTCAAAGACATCTAGTTATCTGTAGTTGTGTTTGCATCTCTGTCTATTCATCTCAGCTCATGTAGAACACTTCTTCCAATTAATTTATAATTGTCTGGTGACAACAACTTACGTAATGGTCAGTTCCCAGACAGATAAGGATCCAGGAGACAGGAAAGGTAATAAAAAGAAACTGAGGAAGATTGTCCATATGTATTTTAGATATATGTCCGTTGTAGATGGGAAATAGTTTAATTGCTTCACTTCTTGTAATCATCTCTTTTTTCTTAATAAATCTTGCTGAAGAGACTCTAAGAATCCTGCTATCAAAAAGAATTACTGGTACTTTTAATTTTAGGTGGAGGCCAAAATCCTGACCCCCCTACATGGATATTTACACAGTTACTATGCATCCTAATTGCAAGCAACAAAGGCTATATCAGAAGAAGTCACATTAGACAGAATGGGCCATTTTTAAACTCCTGAGCCTGAAATCATTTAACTGGCAGAGGGAATCATGCTATTATGTCATTAGTAACTATACTTTCTGTGGCTGTGCTGGGCTTACTTTCATCTGTCAAAGTTTTTGTAAGGAGCTGATGACTCCCAACTGAGACTTACCAAAACTCAGAGAAACTCAGGATGTTACGTAGGTTTTTTTTCCCATTGCAACACTTGGTGGCCTTTCCTTCTCAGAAAGCTTATAAACGTTGAAATATGGACGGGAAAAACCTGAAAGATTCCAAACCCACTCTGTTGTCATCCACTGCTGACAATGACTACTAAAAAACTGAAGATATGGTTTCTTACCATGTTGCGGTGAGATACAGATAAAAAACCTAAGTCCTAAAAATGGAATATCATAGTTAAAAAATAAAGAAGTTCTCCAAATCTCTCTCTTTAAAAAATAATTCTGGCCATAAGGATAATGAACCAGACCAATCTAAGGCAACGTCCTGTGGTTGTAGTTACTTTACCACACTCATTACAAGGACCTAAACTCTTCTAGGGTAAAAAGTAGGAAAGAAAAACTTTTACAGTGTAAAAGAGAAGCCTGCATTCAGTTTCAACTTAGGAAAGACCTGCCAAATATCAGAAGTTTGCCAAATTCTGGCGCTAGATGGGTCCTGGAGGTAAATCCCAATCTATGACTTTTTAAATATTTTGTTTTATTTTATTCTAGCTTTTTAGTAACCACTTATGCTTGGAGGAATGCATAAATCAAAACAGTTTTAGACTTTTGGCAGGTTAGCCAGTCTATGTGCATTGGAAAGAAAATGTTAGATTACTTATCATTTTCCCCATTTTCCCTGCTTGTTTATTTCGGATATTGTATATGCATATCAGTATATTTGCTGTAATCCAAAAATTCAAGCCCAAGTGCTTTCCTTTGGGCTATTTCTCTTCAGCAGAGTTGCTGTGCTTTATCGCAGGGAGTCTGAGAAATGATCTCTTTGGCCTGTGGTAGCTCTGTTTCTTGTCACGTATTGCCACAACCAGCATCATATCAAATTAAAACATCCTGATTCTGAGAGCAGAGCAGGGAGCAAAGGAAAAGCATTTGTACTCACAGATCAGATGCCACATAAGGAGAAGGAAGAGCTACTTTACTGCCTTGTAATTGTCAGTGATTCTTTCTTGCAAGTATAGATTACTTTGGCACATAGTGAACAGCCCAGGATTTAAAACTATTTGAAATGCAAATATTACCATAACGATGTGCATATGGGATGTATACATATTTGTAAAGCCATCAGCATAATTCCAAAATGGATCCATTTGAAATTAGGTTGTATAAGAGACAATCTTTTTTTATGAGCTCTGTAGATTTGTAATCACAAACCCTGCTTGGCATGCATAGACTACTCCCATTACACAGATATGAGTAATGGTTTTTCTTTCTTACTTCCTTAATCATAACCATTTACAGTTCTTTTTCTTTCCAAGTTGTAAATAAGGAGAAACATGTGAATGCTCAGGAGAAGAAAGTTATAGAGGAAGGGGCAAAGTGGGGAGGGCGTAATCCCAACCTGAACTAAAAGGCATTGTCCTTAAAATTATTCAAGAGTAATTTGGAAGTCCATGAAAATGTCTTTTAGAATCCCATCAATATTTTTTTTTATGACCAATACCTCAATAAATTGAATAACTAGAAACTCATCCAGTGAATACATGGAAAGTAGAGTTTGGACCAAATTCTAAGATGAAAAGAAGGAATGTTAAGCTTCCAAATCTCTCTTAGCAATTTTCTATAGATGAATAGTACAAAATATTTTGCTTAAATTCCTTCTGAAGTGTTCAGCACTTGGATTTAGAGGGCTCTTTCCTGTTTCTGGAATTGCTGTAGAAAACAAATATCATGACTTTTTTTATTTCCCTCAAGCACTGGAACAGACTAGAGCAGGGAGAGAACTTCTGTCCTTCCTACTGTGTTAAGTATTTGTTCTCCATGCTCCTGTATCTCAGGAGTAGCAACCTCTAGGATTTCCAAGTACCATGCAACACTTCCGTAAAAGGCAGAAATGTTGAGAGCATCTCCGGATGCTTCAGCCTTTTCCAGGCTCATCATGGAATTAGAGCAAATGTTGCCTTTGCTGATTTCTCCAGCATAGCAGAGGATTCAAAGAGATTGTTAAAGCCCTAAGCCTGGTTTAATTACTAAGCATCTGTGGATTCATATCTGCTTTCCATATTCAGGAAAAGAGCTGAGAATATACATATGAGGGACCTGGGTATCTTCTCTCTTTGTTTTAAATCTCACGTGGTGGTGAGCTAAGTGCAAGCCCATAAGACATCTACATCACTGCCATTTTACCCTAGTCCTGATAGACAAGACAAAAGAATTGAAATATAGAAAAGAAAATAAACCTTATCACAAGTGGAAGCCATGCTACTCAGAAGAAACCCACCTATAATGTACATACCTGATTTGGAAAAGGAAGGAAGTATTTCTTTTCAATGAGCCCTGTAGATTTGTAATCACAAATATTGCTTGGCGTACATTTGTTTATTTATTTATTTATTCATTTATTTGACTTCTATGCCGCCCTTCTCCCAAGGGACTCAGGGTGGCTTACAATCGGGGGAGTCATATAAAAAGCATAAAAACATATATAAGACAACAGACAAAACGTAGACAATGAACAATTTAAAAGAGGGGCAAACAATGAAACGTCAAAAAATTTAGCATTCTAAAAACAATTTAAAAATGGTCAGCCATAGCCCGCTTGGTGAAACAACCATGACTTCAAGTCGCGGTGGAAGGAGCAGAGGTCAGGGGCTGTCCGAAGTTCCATGGGTAAATTGTTCCACAAGATCGGCGCTCCCACAGAGAAAGCTCTCCCCCTGGGGGCCGCCAGCTGACATTGTCTGGCTGATGGCACCCTGAAGAGGCCAACTCTATGGGAACACACCGGAGGACGTTTGTGGCAGAAGGTGGTCCTGCAAGTACCCCAGGCCTAAGCCATGTAGAGCTTTATAGGTCAAGAGGCATGAGAGCTGCCTTCTCTTATATTTTTCTTACTCGCAGGCATACAGTTCTATCCTGTACTCTAAATAATGTCAGATCTTTTGAGAAAGGGGCTGAGAAAAAGTCTTTTGTAACTCTCCCAGCTGCAAAGGAAAAGACAAAATTATAAGAATGGATCAAGGGAAGGTTGCTGTTTCTTTCCTTACCATTTTCATTGTTAAATACAAATAGATGGGGCGTTGGTCTTACCTGATACACTCCTTCACTGTGAGTTGCAGGAGAGTCCAAGAATGGGTTGACATATGTCCTTTCAGCCCAGAGAAGCACCGAAGTGCTTCTGGGTTGAAAGGATTAGCCAGTGACATCACCACTGCCCAGGGGATGCCCATTTGGGGCTCCTTTCCCTGGGAGGAGCTGGGGCTTACCCCACCCCATAGTACTTAGATCTCAATCACGGGCTTACTAACCTCCAACCCAGCATCCTAACCACATGAGCCACTGTACTACTTAAAATCTTGATTATCTGCTATATTTAGTATAACCCAATTAATATAAATTATATTGATTCAGATTTAAGTGTAAGAGTTTGTGTGATTGGCTGTTCCACTAGACAAAAAATTAAATGTGCATAAGGCTAATCTTTTCTTCCAATCACCACCATTTAATATACATGGATCTTTTTTTTTCTCTCTCTTTAAGAACAGCCTACAAGCTTTCTGTTTCCATTAACAATTGCCACAGATGACCACTTTAGTAAGGATTCTGGTCTGGTCTGCTTCTATTTCTGAAGATTTGGCACAAGAAAGAAAATAGCCAGTCAATACCTGGGTTGTAATTTTTTGTAATTTTGACAATGGCGTTCAAACTCACAACTTGAAGCCACCAACATGTTAATCTTGTTGCAATAGAGAGAGAAAAAATGTAATTCCTTGCCCTAAATATAAGAAATAAAAGAGTTTAGCTTAACAGTTTTATGGAGAATTAAAAGAGTTACTGAGCTACTGATTTGCCAGTCTGGCAAAGACTCGGGCATTTCTGAAGATTTTTAAAATTATGTCTCCAAAATAGGAAGCAATATAGTTAAATCCTGGTTTGCTTCTTAACATACTGCTAAAACCTGGATTAAATGCAATTTCTTAATTCCACCGTTCCATGCGTAAACTGTAGCCATAATTATGTGTTAATTTAATGGGGGAGGCGGGTGTCAGAAAACAAATGTAAAACAGTAGAACTATGTAAATTCTAGATAGGTCAAATCTAGGCTGCTTGCAGCCCTTAGTCATACTTTTATGAAGCCATTTGGAGATCCACCCAACTTTCCTGCCCATCCAGGTAATCAACTAACCTAAATAGCTAAATAGCTAAATAGCTAACCTAATTAGCTATTCGTCAGAAAATATCTCTGACTTCCAAAGGTTATGAGAATACAATGGCAATCAGGAAGAAGCTTTTTTGGTTCCTCTACTCTTTCAACAACCTTGCTAAAGACAACTAGTTTCCTATTGCCTTTGGGAGAGGGAAAGCAGCAGTCTGCAACAGGAGACACACACATATCCCAGGGAATCTGCTTAAAGGGGCTGAATTCTCACTGCTGCTTACTTCCTTTTTTTGTGAAATATTGCTGAGCTATACTGAAAGTATATATAGCTTGTTTATCTGGATGCATCTATTTGTGGTTCATTACCCAATAGCAGATATAGCCTTAAGGTGAAAAAGATTGTTAAGCCCTGATATAAATTATAAGTAATGGTGGCGTAAGGCAAAACTACTTATGTGGCATGGTATGAGACTCAAATCAACTTTTGGTGATTACACGGGTAAATATTTGGTATCTCACCTTATTGTTAGATATAACTTATATTTCTTCCAAGAACTATTCTGTTATTTCTTTGAACCTATCTGGCCACTAATCCAATGTCTTAGCCTCATTTGCTTTACTATTTGCCAAACATATTTTTTTTTCCCAGTCCATCATTTGCTTACTTCACATATTCAAAGTATCTGAGTTTCTCCATAGTGGTTCGAGACATCAGCCAGGAGTGGGTGTTGCTCTCTATTCAGTTGATTGACTGAGCCTAGTAAAATTGTCTCTTAAGCCCCGCCTCTGCTCTTGTAGTCCGCTTTTTCGCTCAGTCTTTCAGGTGACTAGGCATGTTGGCTTGTTCTGTTCTGAATGGAGGTTATTCTGGTTTAACCTTTTTTTAGTTTAATTTGTTCGTGCCCTTTGGATTTTTTTTTTGCTCCTTTCCCCTTGCCTTTTTTCCCTCCCTGATGGGGGTGGTGGTTTTATTTTATTTTATGACAGTAACCTTGTTGATGGTATCCTCAAGATTTTTACTGACTGTTTACTAATATGATTCAATTGCTTATTTGTTCCCTATGACTATCATTAAGTGTTGTACCCTATGACTCATGCCGAATGTAT